>JAPDOI010000088.1:1812500-2103660 GCA_029168955.1 Aplectana chamaeleonis | reverse complement strand
ACTTCCTGTCACATTCATGCAGCCTGAAACCATACTAAGAAATCTACAATTCTAAAGCACTGTGTTCAGAGATCCATATATTATTTGGGTATGTTCATGCGTTTATCCTCGTTCATAAGTAATTAGTAACTACAATTTTATCATACAGGTGGAAGCTATGTGCACACAGTGTTTACGGCGTCCCTATTCTTTGACCCCTCATGTTCATGCGTAATCGAACATGATGATGCCGTAAGAGGATCACTACACGCAAGGCCACGTACCACCTGCGAAAACGAAAGAGGAAAATGGTCCTGTTTATTTAGCGATACATGTGAGTAAAAGAGTGATTATATTCTGAATCGCTGTGTTTTAGCGTGGAAAAAGAGCGCAGATGAAGTCATGAAGTTTTAAGGCGAAAAGTCAAAAGGGAACAACATACTATCCTGGAGGCTTTCCACAATCAATAATTGGAGAAAAAAAGTTGTATGAATCTTCTTCACACTGGAACCACACTTTATCACACCAGGAGTGAAATTTTCCCATAGAAAAGTGTTCCTTATTGCAGCAAGACCCACTGCAGAAGGGGAAACAGTTGCTTTCCATGGGAAGTCTACCTTACTCTGGCTACATAGAGCGGTTTATGCTTATAGCCATGAGATCCAGAAAGAGGTATGCATGCGATACTCGCATTGTTATTCTAGACATGTCGGAAAATGCATGATTTTATTTTAGGTACAATCAGACCATTACAGTAGACGATGCAATTTATTCGTACGATATAAGGCAGCGTCCATACGTGGAGAGAGCGGGCGTTCCCGCTGTTGTTCGCCTTTCGACGCTCCTCAACGCTGGAGCATCCCGTGCCCGCAAATAAACACACGCAAAACGTACCACCCTTGCCCCATATGTTGGATTCTGATGGAAACAGTTTGATGGGGTGGTCAATCGATCGAGTCGGCGCAACGAGCTGCCGATGATTTCCACCCGTTTTCGACTTCCATGGTGGGATTACGGAGTACAATGGCAGTAGTTTTGCTACAGGTTTAATGCCACCTGCTTTTGTGATGAAGCAATGAGCTTGAAACTTTCGCTTGCTTGTTTCAGCGTTGCTTGGCGCAAGCGAGCGAGAGAGCGAGCGGGCGAAGGCGCGCGAGAAGCGAGCGCCTGCGAGCGGTTAGCGCGAATCGTGTGCCCACGATGACCATCGATTTTGCGCAACGCACGCTCTCTCGACACGTATGGACGGAGCCTAATGGAGACATTTTTTGATACGACGCGCAAAATAGGTGTTCCAATTAGCACGCGAATGGGATAGGTTGCCAAAGCATTGCAGTCCTTCTACAAATTTCTTGAAAAGCAAAAAATAGGACCGCGTGGAGTTTCAAATCCTTCGTTAGGTATTAAAATTTCCTTCTTAGAATACCGATCTGGTTTTAACTAGATGCCGGCGAAATTAGACAAGCGGCACTACTTTCGCAGCGCTAGATCAAGGCAGATCAATGATTCAGGAATTAAAAAAAGAGAAGACTGCACTTGACTCGTTCGAGGGCATAGTATCTAAAAACGAATAAAAAGGGGTGAGTCGTAATACTGATCTCGCAGTGCGTAGGCGCTGTGCATAAAGATTCTCTTCAGAAAGACATCTCTTACTGCGTTATTCGGGCAATTGTGGCAAATAAAAAAGTCAACCACGAAATCGAAAGAATAATGAAGGAATTCTGGCAAGAAAGGAACGATATCTGCAGAGGAATACTACTTTGTGATGGGGTATGTTCCACACCTTCAATTAATGCAATTGTTCGAACAAACTTCAGCTCCATTCCTGCGCTACTCATGGCATATATTGCTTGGCTAATGGCGGGCGAATCGCTGGCTGGTGGCGGGCGAATCGCTGGCTACTGGCGGGAGGATGGCTGGCTACTGGCGGGCGACGCGGCGCTGGCTAGTGGCGGGCGGATCGCCGGCTACTGGCGGAAGGATCGCTGACTACTGGTGGACGGATCGCTGGCTACTGGCGGGCGGATCGCTGGCTACTGGCGGGAGGATCGCTGACGACTGGCTGGCGGATGGCGGCGGGGGGTGTCGATCCGACCGCCAAAAGCCAGCGATCCGCCCGCAACTACTGTCTGAGCACATTCATGCTTTTTGGAGCCTCGAAAACGTTGAATGGTTGAAGTGAGAACTTTTTTATAGGTTGAATATGGACCCAAATGGTTTGAAGACCATCCGACAAGCAAATATAGTTGGTATAGCTCCCAGTTCAACGTGGAGAAGACAGGGCAGTGGTCAAAGGAAGAGATGCGTGATGTATACAAGATCTACTAAAGCTCAATATGTTTCTTCTAACAACTTCCTACAGTTGATACACACTTGGTTTCTCAGTTTCTGGCTGAAATAGGAGGTAGTGCACGCGCGCGGCAGTGCCGTTCCCTCATCAATGGAGCTACTTTGAAAGATGCGAAAATTCCGAGACACGTATCGTCAATCACTGGATGGAGGGAAGCCGCGACTCAGCTTGGAGGGAAACATTGTGCGCGGGAAAACGAAGACAGGATGGTTATCGATCAAATGATTTCGCACCCGATTGCTGAGCGTGGCTTCCTCTTTAAGGCCTGTTTCAGAGTTCGATCGCCGCGCGGCGCGATTGGATGATAATCATGAGTATCGATCGAGATCGCGTCGCATGTCGATCGTATTCAAATCATATCACTGCGGCGTTCAGCGATGGTAGTGTAAAATAGGCCTAAGAGACCTTGACAGTATACTGTGCTTCTCTGGGCCGAAATCCGGTCCGCAATTGCGTCTCGACACGCTTTGAGGCCGCACGCGCTCGAGTCGGTCGAGGTTCCAGCGCCAAAGCCGACTTGATGGGGCTTTTAATACAGTTTTCTCCATTTTTTCCAGTTTCCAGTTTTCAAAACCCACTTAGAGTCAACAGATCGTCGGCCGCGGCGCTGGAAACTCTTTCGACTCGGAAGCGTGCGGCCGCAAAGCGTGTCGAGACGCAATTGCGGACCGAAATTTGGCCAATAGAAGCACAGTATCGTCTACAGCAATGGAAGAAGGACCTGGTGAGGTTGCCGACTTTTCCTAACATATGGGTAGGTGGGCGGCCGGTTTCCTCAAGAAAAATGTAAATTCAAATCCCGGCTGTCGTGGCGGTTTAAATCTCAATCTCTGAGAATTAATCGGCCGCGCCAGCCGCGGTTTGAATTTAAACGCTTTTTCTTGAGGACACAGGCCACGGACCTAACTATACAGTGCCGGATTGTGTTATCGCTCATTTTTTTGAAATTACTGAAATCGGTCGGTGAGTTTTCATTAATACTCTCACATTTTCACCTGTGTTCATTGCCTCGACAGATGTGGTCATATCGGTGAAAACACAGACTAACCGATCTTCGAAAAATGAGTGATACCACTAACAAACTACCGTATGTTAGGACGAGTCCGCAACCTCACCAGGTCCTACTCCTATTGCTGTAGACTATACACTCTCTCTGCAATTGACTAGTACCTAATTATATTGAATAAATACACAAGGAGGAAGTTTTATCAAAATTGGAAGGTCCTACTACTCTATCACCGGATGAAGGGAAGCCGCGACGCTGCTTGGCAGAAATGTTGCGGTCCGAAAAACGAAGGGAAGATGGCTATTAATCGAATGATTCCTCGCCCCATTGCTGAGCACGGCTCCCTATTTCCTCATGCAGTCGCGGGCGTTGGTGGCTGGGTAAACCGCCTCCTTCCCAATCAAGATGATCCGATCTGGCTGATTGGCGAAGGTCTCGACATAATTTCTGCCGGAGTTTTCGTGGTAAGGTCTCATATCTAGCGGAGTTTTCGGGGCAACAAGCTGCTGTGTCCGCGCTGTTGTTCTCTAATACTTTCTTGTGTAGAGCTCAGAAATGATATTCCCCACGTATACGCTGCACTGAAATGTGAGTTGTCTGTGCTTGTCATGGTTGACATTGCTCAGGATATCGACGCTAGCTGGCGTCGGTGGCAGGTTGAAACGTCAATCCTGTTGCCTCTCAACATGCGACCGACGCCCGCGACTGCAGGAGTGGTAGGTGGTCGCTGGTGGGTCGTGATTGGGCGAAGTTTTTTAAAGAACAGGTTAACTGTGAGGTGGCGTTGTAGGGCCGGTGGGAGGTGGACAAGCGGAGTATTGGGCATAAATGGTGAAGTTTTCAGGTATTGCCCGCCCATTTTTTCGTTCCGAGCGGGAGCAGCTTTCAACCGCGCACCGACTAGCGCGAGTGTGTCAGTCATAGATACTGACGATACAGCGCCTAGTGTGTGCACTTGAAACAAATACACGGCATTCCTTCATTAGAAACTCGACTGGTTTTGTTCGAAGTGAGCATTCTCAATGACGCAGTAGAATAGAGAGTGAACAAATTTTCTTTTCTGGATCCCTTCTATTGTTCGCGTTGGTGAAACAAGATCATCTTTTGAAGAGCGAAAACTCCGTTGCTTCGTTGATTCTTTACAAACCGAGTGAGCCCTGATAACTTGAAATTGATAAGATCTAAACTATCACCGCTAACACTTGTTTGTTTCAGGCCCAAATTTGTCTCTGAGCTATTGAAGCTCTCATGCAAAAGTAGGCCCTGAGCTCATTGACGAAATCATCAGGAGCAGCGCCTATGTACATAACGCTTCGATCGAGGAAGCTTGCAAATTTTGGGCCACATACGACGCCGAATAGACTTCCGCCGCTGAAAGGCGCGGCAGCATGCAATGCTGGGGAATCGATCGTGAGACGCCGCATGATCAATACTCCTCCATTGCATGCTACCGCGCCTTTCAGCGGCGGAAGTCTATTCGGCCCCTACGTTGCTATGCGTGCCGCAGAGGTCGGGCTCCGAGCGTTGCCTACGAAATCAATTTGCGCAGCGCTCCGAGCGCAACACTTCTCGGCCATCAGCGAAGTACGGTTCTCCTCCGGGCGCTTTGGTTCTCGACTTTAGCAGCACCGTTGCTAAAATGAATGCCTCGTTGTATCTAGATCGCTCGACCTTTGATTTCAGCAATGCTGCTACTGCAATCGATGCAATAATACAGGAATATTCAGCATTCGTTAATTTCCTCTAACTCTTTGTCTCAGATCTTTATCTTTTCACATTGCTACAGTCCACGGAAGCGGAAAAAGGCGGTGGTGCGGTTGCGTATTCCCGCTCAACATACTGCAGCCGTATCGGGCTCAGTTCGGAGTTAGCCAGTAAATTGAACTAAACTAAATGAAACCAGAAGTAGGATGATACTCATGAAGAGGGGTATCGAAATACTGCCATACGACATCACGCAGGATCTTCTCGAATCTTTTACACGTCGTTTGCACTCTAGGCTATCTCCAGTTCTGAGTTACAAGCCTTTTTAAAAGGACAAAGACATTGATCTGTTGAAAATATATTGAGTTGCTTTCAGCAATTAGTAGATAACCGCACTGAAAATCTGGAACCTAGCCATGATTATTTTGAACGAGAAAGAGGTTGTTTAGTAATTACAGGATCTTCAATCATGGAGTGTTGTGAGCGATACCGCAGAAAGGCAGGATACGGTCAGTTCTGGGGCGTGCACAGCCATTCGAAAAAGATGGAATGCTTAAAAATACTTTTATCGGGAAAGCAAGTATATGAGATATGACTTTACTTCTTACTGCTTATCATATCAAGTGATACTATCAGTTGGTAGATCAACTCGCTAAAACACGTCGTAGGCTGTACTTTTCGATGGGGAGGGACAGGGGAAGTGACTAAAAAGTTTGTTAGTTACTCTTTCACATTAACTACTTTACTTCTTACTGCTTATCGTATCAAGTGATATTATCAGTTGGTGGATCAAATCACTGAAACACGTTGTAAGCTGCACTTTCTCGTAGGGAAGGGACAGGGAAAGTTACTAACAAGTTTGTTACTTACTGTTCCACATTAACTACCTTACTTCTTACTGCTTATCATATCATGTGATATTATCAGTTTGTTGATCAACTCGCTAAAACACGTCGTAGGCTGTACTTTTCGATGGGGAGGGACAGGGGAAGTGACTAACAAGTTTGTTAGCTACTGTTTCACATTAACTACTTTACTTCTTACTGCTTATCATATCAAGTGATACTATCAGTCGGTAGATCAACTCGCTAAAACACGTCGTAGGCTGTACTTTTCGATGGGGAGGGACAGAGAAAGTGACTAACAAGTTTGTTATTTACTGTTTCACGTTAACTACTTTACTTCTTACTGCTTATCATATCAAGTGATACTATCAGTTGGTAGATGAACTCGCTAAAACACGTCGTAGGCTGTACTTTTCGATGGGGAGGGACAGGGGAAGTGACTAACAAGTTTGTTAGTTACTGTTTCACATTAACTACTTTACTTCTTACTGCTTATCATATCAAGTGATATTATGTGGATCAAATCACTGAAACACGTTGTAAGCTCTACTTTATCGTAGGGAAGGGACAGCGGAAGTGACTAAGAAGTTTGTTACTTTCTAATGACGTCATCAAAGTGCATGGGGCATGTGATGACGTCATCAGGGTGTCATGTAAAGTACTTAGGGCATCTGATGAAGTCATTAGGATGTCATGTAAAGTACATAGGGCATCTGATGACGTCATCAGGATGTCGCGAAAAGTACATAGGGCATCTGATGACGTCATCAGGATGTCATGTAAAGTACATAGGGCTTCTGATGACGTCATCAGGGTGTCATTTAAAGGACATACGGCATCTGATGGCGTCATCAGGGTGTCATCCAATGTACATAGGGCATCTGATGACGTCATCAGGGTGTCATGTAAAGTACATACGGCATCTGATGACGTCATCAGGATTTCATGTAAAGTACATAGGGCATCTGATGACGTCATCAGGATTTCATGTAAAGTACATAGGGCGTCTGATGACGTCATCAGGAAGTCATGTAAAGTACACAGGGCATCTGGTGACGTCATCAGGAAGTCGTGCCAAAGTGGTGCCAAGTGCATAGGGCATCTTCTGACGTCATCAGGACATCGTGGAAAGTGAGTAGCGCTTCAATTGTAGCGTGCGCAACAAGTTTGTTGCTCACTGATTATTATAGCAATCCATGCTATTCGGAAAATATTGAAGATATTTTTCAGGGATATTACTCCGTAATATCAATAAAAGTGAACAGTTCTATCAAAAAGGGGTCTTCCAAGCAGAAAAGGTTTGGTTGGCGTCAGAAACGTTCCAACAAAAAGGGAACAATAGGTAAGTAGAATGAGGAGAGTCTACAAAAAGTGAACAATATTTTCTGAGACTGATTTTTCTGGCCGATACTTCTTAACAGCAAAAACAAACCGTTGTGGTATATCACGAGGAAGAGTTCAATGGTTTCCAAGAATGGACTTCAATTTTGACGAGATTATAAGAAAATACTCTCATTAGATGCTGCACTTCGGTTTCGCTTCTCGTAGCAACTGGAGCTAACCGTCCGTCTGTGTTTTTGGCATTATCTTCTATTCTGATGGTAAGTATTAGGTTTACATGCACATACATTTAAACGGTTCTCGCGCAATCTAGACCATTTTTGGAACCACAGAGTGCTTCCGTGTAGAACACCGCAACGGTTTGTTTTCGCTGTTAAGAAGTATCGGCCAGGAAAATCAGTCTCAGAAAATATTGTTCACTTTTTGTAGACTCTCCTCATTCTACTTACCTATTGTTCCCTTTTTGTTGGAACGTTTCTGACGCCAACCAAACCTTTTTTGCTTGGAAGACCCTTTTTTGATAGATATGAGAGCTAAATTTAGCTTGAAGGCAGTGTTCGCCATGGAACAAATTTCGAGTTTCCAACGGGAATCGAATGGTTCGAGATCCTTTGCAGCACGAATGCCGAAAAAACGGCCAAACCGATTGAGAGTGAGTCCTGAACGGTACCTGAATCTGGCGTGCCAGCCACGCCCACTTCCTCGGTATCCGCTACGGAAGTGGTCATGGCAGACATGTTTTATTCAACTTTAGACAGCACAGTCTACCTATGGAAGATTGAAACCCGGTAAGCACATGCTGCTGACAATGAGGGGTTGAACTCGATGAATGGCTCTGGAGTGCGATTCCTATCGTGCTAAAAACCAACCTCACGAGTGCGTAAGTTTGAGTTGTAAATTATTCATCTTCACATCACTTTGAGGCATTCAACGATTTCTAGCTCTCGTTCTTCAGTGGTGGAAAAACCTGTCTGAAAGAATTACACTCTGGTTCAATTCAGCATAGAAAGCCCCAAGAAGCAGAAACCTCTACTATGCGTCTCTGCGCGCAGCGTTGGACGTTTGCAGAAATATAGACGAAAGGTTTCTGCCTCTCTGGGCTTTCCATCGGCGGACTCGATTGAAACAGAAGATACCTTCTGTAGCCGCAAAGGTCAAGCCCACGTTGGGTCGGTGGATGACCGCGAGCTAAGTGCCGGTTGAAAGGAGCATAACGCCAGACTCTAGCGATTAGGAAACGTTTGGATGCGCTTTTTATCTATCCGAGTTCTTGAGGTGTTCGTCTGTCAGGGTGGAAAGCCTGTCCTTATCAATAGTAACTGCTGTAATGACGTAAGCCCATTAGTGAGCTGTGCATCTGTCTTCAGTATGAAACGCCGCAAAGCGATCTCCGATTGATGTGTGGAGTTTCTTGTGCACCACTTCAACGCGTTGAAGGCCGTGAGAATAATTTTAGTAGGAACGTACATAAAAATATGGGGCCTATCGTGAAGGTCTCTATCAAAAAAGCCGCGCGGAATGGGCTTTTCAAACAGCAAACAAAGCGAGTTTCGAATGGGTTGGCTGCGTGACGCTAACTAATGACAACTAAAATGTTATTGTGGGCAGTAATTCATGAATGGATATCGATAAGCTCTTGCGGTGTTTAGTACACAAAAGGAATGTAAGTAAATGGAACCCGAAATTTTTAAAATCGCATTAGGTTGAGCGGAATATTCTCAGACACCATTTTCGTTTGTTTCTCTCTGGTTTTCATAGGAAGACAAATTTAGGCCGCTTACGCCGTCTCAATCAGCTCAAACTTAAATGACTTCTACAAAGCGTAAAATCGACCCATCTCGTGACAACATCCGAGCCAGCATCGCCTACCATTTCCAGCAGGACACACTTGAACTCGAAAATGCTCGAAAACCCAACCATGCTCTAGGACAGGACAGGATCTCTCTCTTCTTACTGCATACTGTACGGTTCTCCAATATTTCATAACTGCGCTTGCGTGGGGATTTCCAATTCACAGCGCGGATAGGACAACGGAGTAGTCCAGCTTGCGCACGTAACGCGCGACGGAAAGCCACTGAGTTGACGTCGTTTTTGGGGCACGTTAACAGTGGAACCCCTGGAAAAATAGTTGGTGCTCGGTTAACGCGCCCCAACGACGACGTGAACGCAGCGGTTTTGTGTCGCGTGCGTCACGTGTGCCAGCCAAACTGCTCCTTTACCCCACCTGCGGTTTGAATTCGATCAACATCCGGCTTGCGTGAACCACCTAAATGGAGGGGTACTTTCTTGTTCTAGACACGTGCTGCACATATGCGTCTATTAGCCTTCGTACTAGTAGGTATCAATTCGTTCAGAGACAAATTGCCCTATTTTCCAACGTGATCAAACTGTACCCACCTTGAAGTGGGACAATCAGTGCATGATTGAAAATTTTAAGGTGGACCCATAAAATTGCCCCGCTCTGGAAACGCTTTCTTTTTTGAAACGATGAAAACTTTTGGGAGGAATCAAACCATGTGAAACCAACCGTTCTGGGGTATTTGACCGTGAGAAATCCAGAGGTCGTGCTCTCGCACCGCGAGGTTCGAGGCCTACTCAGAAAAATGAAAACAAGTTACTTGTAACATAAAAGGCCGAAAACAAGTTACTTGTAACATATCTAAGACGATGTAAGTTACATGCGACTTATCTCAGGTCTTTTAAAGGCAGTGTTCACGATGAAAAATGTGTTTCAGTTCTCACTAGGAATGGGTAGTGGAAGGGCTCACTGTGATGTTACCGTCGAACAAACGCATGAAAACGAGCTAGGGAAAGCCCCAAATGACCCCGAAGTTGCCATTTTAAGCGCAAGGTAAACCCCGAAAGCGCAACGCACGCCCACCGACGTGAACAAATGAAGGCTCGAAATCGTGAGATGAGAGATGATTTCCGATCAATAGCCCCGTTCTTCCCTTCATTCTCAACTTCTCCTCAGGCACCAGTTCGATTCGACCGATGGCAGAACCGCTTTTTTCTGCCGCGTCGGGGCGAACGAGAGACGTTTCGGCAAAGCTCCGCCTTCCCGTTTTCCCCGAGAGAAACGGGAGACGTCGGGTGTTGGGGCGTACTAATCAATCTACTCGATTGAACCGACTGCGAAACAAAGCTACCGCTTGCATCGATCGACACCTCGTGCTGTCCATTCATGGATGAAACATGTTTTATTTTCGATTTGAATTTTTTTTCTTTCTGCCAATCCATGAGTAACCTTCTGGCCCTATAGTGCTTAGGAATGCTCACAAGGGAAGTATAAAAAGCGTAGGTCGGATTTGCGAAAACGACTAGTATGGTTAGTATCTCTTCTGGCTCAATAGTAAAAATGCGCAGTATCCCGCCGCGAGCCGCAGGCTCAAAAAAGTTTAAAAGTTAAAGTTCATTTTTTAAGCCATGCGAAAAGGCAAGGGTACAATTAGGCATTTTGAGGGGCATCGAAATTTTGAGGTTTACTGTAGGTTACGGTAGGTAACATGTCATTTAGGGGTCAAAACCCACCTTAGTATTTTGAAAATTGACAAACGGACGTTAAATTCGTATTCTCCACCTCAGATAACCCCCGTATACAAATTTTGAGTAAAATCTGAGATTTTAACCATACTACCGTATACCCACCGTAATCTACCGTAATCTGCAAAAAATCGATAAACGGACTCCAGATTCGTAATTAGCACTCCAAATAACCCTCAGAAAATGATTTTGAGACATATCGATCGTAGAAAACCGGAAATCTCGAAAGTGGCGTTTTTCCCTCGAAATTTTCCCCGGTTGGGAAGCTTCAAACGAAATTAGCCGAAAGCATTGGAAAATCGACTAATTAACCACAGATTCGTGATCAGCGACCCGAAACAAGAGATACTAACGACACTAGTCGTTTTGGCAGATCCAACCTACGCTTTGTATACTTCCCTTGTTAGTGGAGAAATATTTTATGATTTTGCGGCCCCTGTTATCGTCAAAAGTTGCGATCTGTAGCTCTCCGGGATAATCACATTCTTCAAGTACATATTGATATAGTTTCAGTGACTTTTCGGAAATTTGTTTCATAATGAGGAAAGCTCGTTTTGATTTGTAGTTACGATTTCAAAATTTCTTCTCAGTGGTGCATGTCCACAGCGTTGTATAAAAATACAGGGGTGGTAGGAAACATGCCGAAACTGAGAGTTAAGAACCATGATCATGTCGCGATAATGGGGAAGAAATCAGGTCCGAGACATCAATGTAACCCTCAATCCAACTGGGAACTGAGACATAATCATTCGCAAAAATGGCTATATTCTGGGAAACGAAACAGCGAACGCCGGTTCACCAACAGCGCCACATCGCTCTGCACCGAATTGTTGACATCGAACGTACGAGAAATGATTGAAATCCCGAACTTTTACACATGCATTTGTAAAATGGGACGGTCACGGGTCTGAACCAGTGACCGCACTGATGGGAGCAGCGCGACATTGCGCTACGCCACGCACTCAGGGTCTGAATGACATTCGAGAGGCTCTCCCAGCTTCTTGAACTCTGCTCCTTACACATCAACAGTTCACACTTTCGCAGTAGAGCTAGTAGCTGTGCTAATGATTAAAGCAGAAATAGTGGTTTTCGATGAGCTTGCAATCTTCTCGTGTTCACTATATGTTTGTTCTCTATATAGTCACTTCTTCTAGTCAGAAATGGTAGCGTTGATTTCGTTGATTGATCCGTTCAGTTGAATGTTTTTCCTCTGCTCTTTCTTTGTCTAGTTTTCATGAGTATTATGTGATTCCAATTTTTATTGTCGATGTTTCCAATTTGACGAGAATCGTGAATTCAGGTAAGAAAGACCTGAGAAATTTGTCAGAGGAATAGCCAGGCTAAAACTTGCTGAAAGGCTAATATAGAAGCCTCCCTTATTGAATTCAAACTCTAAGTTGTGCCTTTCCTCAATCTGTGATTATGAAAAACCCTGCAGCTCATTTTTCTGATGGCCCTGTATTGTTTTCTTTCTCGGGTAGTAAGAAAAAAGGAAAACACACACATTGTCATTCTTGCCTCCGCAGTATCTTAACTTGTTCAAAATCTGTCTGGAGAAATATTTTTGAAAAATACCTTGGAAGAATGAGACCCCGCTGTTTGGTTTGGAATGAATTAGAAACTCTTCATGAAGACAGCCAAAAATTTCTTCGCTTTTCTATTTTTAGTTAATCTTTGTTATTTTGAATATTCGGCCAACATCACTGCATGAGACTCAATCATCCAACAACTAAAAATGGGCTTGAAACTATTTGGGAGGGGCACTCGAGAAAATGAAAAAATGATTCATCCATGAAAATGAAAGTTTGTGCTGATATAATATGCCTGATAGCGTTATCAGTCATTGTTTTCGTGGAGACTCCATGGAAATACTTCGACTTCTGGGGTCGTATTCGCCGAGGGTAGTCGAAGGGAAGCGGAAGGGATGATACCGCGCGCGGCAGAGGAGCAGATCAACCCATCTTACACCATGTAAGATGGAAATGCAAACTGTGATACGTATCGATATCACAGCAAAAAGATAAAGATTCCACCGCGAAGCGGCCATTTTTCAGCTATGCTGTTCGAAAAATTCCGGCGGTCGCGAGGGAAGCCAAGGGAGGCGAGAGGTGGCCGTGGAGCGCGCGTTTTGTACTGAAATTTCACCTCATTTACCCTTCGACTACCCGGCGGGTACCCGGCGGGTTATTGGCGAATACAATCCCTGAAAGCGGTATCATTCGTTCTCCAACTGAATCCTGAGAGCCCTCCCCCAAAAAATAGTTTCATACCAAAAATGTTCAATCGTTTTGTTAACTATTCGGAAATTACTCGAACATTTTCTCGGAGTGCAGAAAATTTCTGAATATTTGATGGAATCGAATGGAGAACAGGTTTTTGAAATCATTCGTTCACTCGGGATAATTCAAGATTTCTTATCCAAGATTTTTCAATCGACTTTTCGCGATTTTCAAACAAAAACATTTATTGAATTTTTTCATTTCCGGGTTTTCGAAAAGTTCTCCGCAAATTATTTATGCGAATACCGTGCTTTAAAAGGCAAGTTTCGAACATATCCGAATCCTGGCCGACCGTAGTCAACCAGGATTCGGCTTTGAAAGCATTTTCCGAACATTATTTTTACGTCGGTGTAGGTTTTCAAAAATCTCATAACAAAACGAATCTAATGTGATATTTCGGAATCTTAAGGCATATTGTTCAGCGGCCAGTTTATGTTCTCTGTCTATTTTTATGTTTTGATCACGTGTGATTTCATCCACGTCTTGGAATAAATAAATAAATAAATTTCGATTTCACAATCCCGAGTAAACAAAAATACACGTTTACAAGAAAAAGGAACAGTGAACCTTCCACGAATACTAACAAAAGGGAATTTGAGAGTAAAAGCTTCATAATTCAAATTTCCGCGAAATCTGGTCTAGTTATTCAAATGACAGGTTTCTCGGCCACTATTACCTCAATTGCATTCCTTCGTAAATAGAAGAAAACAAGAAAATCACATTTGCAAAACGCTAAACAAAGAAAGAAGAATTAGAGGGGAGCAGTCAGCTGAGCGTATCAATTGGACGGAGGCAATAATGGGTTATTGATCGCGTTATCGCTGAGCATGACGAATTGTGCGCTAGCCGTTGGGAAATTGACGCGCATTTGGACAGTTCTTGGCCCATTCACGGCTTGGAGATAATGGAGGAGAAACTCGGAGTTGGCGGGTTAGGATGAAAAGTCCTCTAGAGCGCTTTTCCCCTTAACCCGCCATCCTCATCCACCGCACTCTCCAGCAGGCGCAGTGTCTCACCGTTGACCTGTGGAAGGCGCCGATTAATTAGCGGACATCAATGTTCGCGGTTGAGTGTTTCTAGGGGGGTAAGAAGGTAGTTGCAGGGCACTAACTTTGAGGTTTAACCCCAAGATTTTCATAGTAGCCCATTTCGGCTGAGATTTAGTAAACTGATTTTAGTCAAGTCTTATAACTTCGTAGTTAACATTGATGTTAAAGGTCTTGAGTAACATCGTAGTTTAGCAGGTTTACTACCACCCCAGTTATCTCGGAAATGGCGACGGCATATGTAGTTTAATTGCTTCTGCCTCAGAAAGAAGCTTTCTTTCGTTTGTACCTTGACTTTTTGTTGTGATCCCTACTGTACGCTCACCTTAAAAACTATATTGAACTAGATACATAAAGCAGTGGAACGTAATTTCTGGTTAGCAACGGTAATTCCTCTCAGATTGCGATCGTACTGCGACACGATCGAGTAGAAACATCTCACAATCAGACCGATGTGATCGCTTCGCACAATCACGTCGCACCACATCCCTACACAGCATACTTAGTATCTGAGTCACTCCTTTTCGAATATCCGACCGGATATCCGAGATTCGGATAATCCGATATTTAAAAATTCGAAAAAAAATGCATTATCTGAATCAAACCAATATCCAGGAATATATTAAAATCGACATTATCTGAATCAAACCACTATCCGAAAGGTCAGAATTTCGGATAGAATCCGGGTAAAAATTCGGATAAAATCGGATAATTTTCGAATAAAATCGGATGATTTTCGGACAAAATCGGATGAAATTGCGCTCGGCTGCGCCCATTTTTCCGTACCGCATTCTATTTATATTTATTTACATCGATCCAAGATTTTCCTCCTCCTTCCGAAATCGGAAGAGTCGAATCGGAAGCGCGGGAAAATGAGCGTGGTCAAGTGAGCTGATCGAGTGGCTAGTTATTCAGTGTGGAAGTTTTTCGTATAGTTGCTTTGCATACATTTTACTTGATAGTTGTTCTGAAAAACCTGTATATGGATGATACTGTGCGTCCCAACGACGATAGAGTAATTGAAATTTTTTTCATATTTTCATTAATATGCATACAGGCCATAAAACGGTCAATGTCTCACCGTCAACTGCATACCACGCGCTGCGCGACCGCACGTGCGTTGGAAGCAGACGAGTTTTGGCCGCCGCGCAACGTATCGGCCGCCCCGCGGCAGCCGAAACTCGTCGCGCGGCGGTCAAAACTCGTCTGCTTCCGACGCACGTGCGGTCGCGCAGCGCGTGGTACGCAGTTGACGGTGAGACATTGGCCGTTTTATGGCCTGTATATGAAGATTCAAGTTTGTATGTGAACATGCTGGAAATGCAATGCAGTGCTACTGTTTGTTCAATTATGAATGTTCTCAAAGGCTTGCCTTGAGTGCCTGGTTTATCTTTCCCCGGTTTGGCTCAACTTTGTTCCGAAAATATTCGAAGTCATCCGATTTATCTCACCGGATATGCGTATCCGAATCATAGGAAAAAAAGCATTTATCTGAATCGAACTAATATCCAGAAAATTTAAAATCGGCATTATCTGAATCGATCCATTATCCGATGAATTGTCTTCGGATAACAAGTATACTACACAGTCGCTTCAAAAGGTGTTTTTTCGCGTAGTTCGGCGACTCGATGCCTCGATCGCATTGTCGCGTCGCCGCGCACAGGGTAGCGTTGCATTGCGATCACACTCTGAAGGAGGCCTAAGATAAATTAAGCCCCTCAGTTCAGTTCCAGCCAATTTCAATTCTAGGCAATGCACAAAGACTGTATAAATTCGAATGAAATGAATAGAATATTTGACACATTATCGGAGCACAAAATCTTCTCAAAGGCAGCGAACACGCTCAACAATGATATCGATTTTATGACATTTAACGAGGGTTCGGGGCTGGCAGTATGGGAAACTAACGTAAAACCCAGCGAAAACCGTATGCAAATAGAGGAATAACGGATTTTAGAGGAAATAATAAGCTTCCCTGTAACCTATCGTTAGAGGTGAATATTTTTGGTCCTATTAAAGTTTTCAAAGATCAGGAAACTGTTGAAAACAGTGAGTTTTCGTAAGCTGATTTTCGATCTGTCAATGAACAAGAGTTATTGAAACTCATAGGAGCGAGAGGGGGTCTACAATACCGCTTGTAGCATTTGGTCAGAAAGCACGTGAGAACGCGTTTTTGCGCCTTTTGTGCCCGTTTTGAATAACTCGCTTCCAACTCAACTTTGGACGGAACTAGGGCGATATTCATGATCCTAGCGTTAAGGGCTGTCAATAATAAAGCCTTCGTAAGGGTGATGTTGAGGTCTACAGAAGATTTGCAATCCATCAGTTGCGCGCACATTCTGCGGTATTTCCGAGAAAATATGGAAAAAATTTAGCTAGGGAGGCACTGCTAGTTGCTGAATAATTTCTGTCTATTTTAATTTAAGGCTTTTTGCTCCGTTTTGATGTAATCACTTCACTTCTTTCGTCTCCAGATACTTTTTACCCCTCCACACATTCCTGATTGCCAGCCCGGCATCGTACCGTCAAGCCTGCGATGACTGAGCTGGGCGACACTGAGTTGAAGCGGGCGCGGCGCGGCCACACAGTATGTACAAGATTGCCCTTCACTGTTATTCACGTAATTCCGCCAGCCTACTGCTCGTACTTGTGTGGATACGAAGGTGAAGAAGACGAAATATGCTAGGAATATGGGTAGAAACTAGCAGAATCTCCTCAGTGGAGGGGAAAATCTAATACAAGGGGGCGGCCGCGCCGCATCCGTTTCAACTCAGAGCCGCCCGGCTTAGACATCGCAGGCTTGACGGCACACACCGGCGATGTGCGTAATATAAAGTTTGTATTAGGTTGATTCGAAAGTTTCTGGACTTTTCACGGCTTCGAATGAAAAACATTTGTTTCAGAAACAAACAAGGCTCACCCAACAAAATAATTTCCATTGCATTCAAGGATCCTTCGCCACCGATTGGGCAGATCATGAATTGCCGACGCGTACAACTGTGGCTGTTTCGTGTCGGAGTATTCTTCTAAGACCATTTTGACTTCGTCATCGTTAGTGAACTGTTTTCCATCCAGGAAGTGCCGCATCGAGCAGAGCAGATGGTAGTCGGAAAGGGCAAGATCTGGGATATTTGGAGGGTGAGGAAGATTTTTCCAGCCCAGGTCCAGCAGTTTCTGTCGGGTTATGCGAGACACTTGTGGCGAAGCATTGTCGTGAAGAAGGCAACAGTGTTCAACAGAAACTGCTGGACCTTAGCTGGGAAGTTCTTCCTGGCCCACCATATAGCACAGATTTTGCCGCTTTCGACTACCATCTGTTCCGCTTGATGCAGCACTTTCTGAATGGAAAACACTTCACTAACGATGACGAAGTCAAAATGGCCTAGGAAGAATACTTCGACTTGAGACAGCCACAGTTCTACGCGTCGGAAAATCATGATCTACCCATTCGGTGTGCGAAGGTTTCTCATATGTGATGAAACTCATTTTGTTGGGTGAGCCTTGTTTGCTTTTGAAACAAATGTCTTTCATTCAAAGTCGTGAAAAGTCCGCAAACTTTTGTATCAACTTAATCATTCGATGGTCGTTAGTCGTTCAAACGGCCAAAACCCTTGTTAGTCGTTTGCCGTCAATCGTTAGGCATTGAAATTTTTAGCTTTGAAAATAAGCACAGCTGAGGCAGAAAAGGCCCTCATGAATGGAAAGAGAAGGGAAGCATCAAGATATTGATGTTTTCCAAATCATTCATGGCCATTAAACACACAAAACATTCATCGTTAGAGGACCTAGTTTAAACTGCAAAACTTCATATAATGTCGTTCTCGAAGCCAAATTCCGGTCCGCAATTGCAGACTACGGCCGAGGCATCACGCGACACGATGATAATCGTGCTGAGAGAAATTTGAATCGCGCCGGGACCAAGTGGTCCAAGCGCGATTATCATCTTATTGATGCAACAGCCGTTGTCAGCAAGTGCGGACCGGAATATGGTTGCGAGAACAACAGTACATGACTAAAATTATGAATGAAAGCCTAATACTCAAGTGTGTGTGTTTGTCGATTTTTGTCTTTTTTTTCGGTGAGAAAACAAGCAATATGGAAATCCGTGGAACCCTTGATCTCTTCGCTTTTTTCATTGGAAAATTTGCCGTTTTGCGCTACATGATGTTATATGAGATCTACCCCAGGGTGACAACGCAGAGAACTGCACCAACTTTGCACTATTTTTACTTTGCTCGGCGTCGCGATTTGAGAGCGTAGTTTTGAGCTTGTTCCCATCATGGGGAAAAAATCGGAAGAAATTAGAAACCAGTGAAATCTTCACCCACTGAGAGGTCCCAGCATCACTCATGTCGGTGCACAGTTGTGGCCTTCAGGCGCCGGACCGAAAGTTAGCTCCGAAAGCGACAGTATGAGAAGAAAAACGGAGCAGGAATGAACAAAGGCTCTGAACTTTAAATCAGTGGAAACGAATCACTCGAATCTTATTGTTGAGTGTTAATAAATTCAAGTATTTTTTCAAGTGTAGGATTTTCATGGTCAAAACCAGGATGATGACGTCAGCATCTTGTTAGTATCGATTCTACGCCATACACCTTTCATAGCGGTAACCGCGACGACGTCATCCTTGATTTTTCGAGCATAGTGGCAAAGCCATATAGCCACCATTCTCCGAAAATCAAGGATGACGTCATCGCGATGACAGCTATGAGGGGGATAGGGCGTGAAATCGATGGTAACAAGATGATGAAGTCATCATCTTATCAGAATCCCTGCTATAAAAGGTGGACCAAGCCACAATCCACGAAGGTGTGACGTCGTCACCGAGACCGCAGTCCCGGCTATGACTGGTGGACCGACAAACGATCCACGGATTAGTTACGAAATCATCGAGACGTCATTCCCGAAACGAACGAGCCACGTTTCGGGTTGTCCCCGCCCCTTTTTTCGTTTGGAGCCAGAGCGGTTCAAAGGTCCAGTCTCGTTCTGACGGCGTTCCAATCGAAACGGTGCCTGAGTCTTTACTCAGGTCAGCTCGCATAAATCGGCTGCAAAAGACGGAAGTTACAAGCGTCGGACAACTCGTCCACCATGCTTCCCTAGCTCAATTTTTGAGGAACTATAACTCCGTTCCCAGAAGGTCTTGTACGATTCCAGAGACCCCATTGGAATCAGCATGGGACCGTTTTCAAGATAGGCAAAATAATAGAAAAACGATTTTAATCGTGAACGCTGCCTTTGAGTCAACATATCGACGGGATACCGCGTGCAGTGCGCCTCCGGTATGTCACATTCAACTGAAACGGTGCAAAATAATTTGCAAATAACTTAAATCGGTAAAGAAGTCATTCCCAAGGGGAGTGTACGACGCACTCTGGGGTCACAATTAGGACAGGCGCTATTGTCGGTTCAATTACCCAAGTTTGAGGCACGTGACCCCACACAGTTAGGGAAGGCCCCGCACACTCAGAAAAACGGAAACATGTTACATGTAATATAAAGTGTAAGATACTTGAGACATTCAAGTATATTACCTTTACATCGCATGTAACCTACACTTATATTACATGGAACATACACTTATATTACATGTAACATACACTGCTATTTCATGTAACTTATTTAAAGCTGCAAGTTGAAGCTCGATGCTTTGAAGGCAGTGATCACGATGATTCTCGTTTCCAAGTTTTCCACTCAAAACAATGCGTTGGCTACCAAGTGTCACCAAAATCACGAAGAAACGGCGAGAAACGCACTAATTCGTCTTATTTCAGTGACATTATTCTATGGTCTGGACTAGTTGTCCGTTTGGATGAACATATTCACGGTGGTTGTCACCGGTAAAAAATGGGGCTAATCGAAAATGGAAGAATATTTTGGGCAAAACAGTATTAGTTAGGGCCCGAAGGAGAGAACGGAGCAATACAGAATAGAGAATTGCAAAAAAACGGGTCCACAAAAGATTTCATTGTCACAACGAACAGTTCCATTGATACTTGAGAGGCGGGCTGATACTTGAGGATTTCGTGCCCTTCTGGTGCGTTTTTCTCGGTTTCTTCGTCATTTCAGTTCTACTCGGGGGCCAAGCAATCGATTTAGCGATTAATCTCAAAATCGAAGATTATCGTGAACACTGCCTTTAAGGATTGGAGCTGCAAGTTCCAGGCCACCGCTTCAGGTACGAATCAAAAAGCTTTAAGCTCTTTTGGACATCCCAGGAGCTCAAAGCTAGCTGCTTCATGATTGAAGCAAGCTTGAATCCCACAGCTTCATACAAGAAGCAGTGGGCTTAGCCTTGCTCAA
The DNA here is from genome assembly GCA_029168955.1 of Aplectana chamaeleonis. Taxonomy (NCBI): domain Eukaryota; kingdom Metazoa; phylum Nematoda; class Chromadorea; order Rhabditida; family Cosmocercidae; genus Aplectana; species Aplectana chamaeleonis. The sequence goes on along the minus strand of JAPDOI010000088.1, from coordinate 2,083,264 downwards.
AAAATATTGCATGTCGCTCCCTCTAGTCCTCCACGCTTTATAAAACGGATCATGAGGAGCGAGGGATCAACGGCTCGAGCCAGGGCGAGTGACCACCCTGTCGAAAGTCAATACAATGGGCCTGCGCTCATGGCTAAGGCATGAGGCGGCCCGTATGCTGTGCAGGTTTGCAGAAGGTGTTCAGCATAGGCCCTCAGTTTTCGAAGACATTTGAATCATGTTACACTTATACTACATGTAATTTACTTGAGTAGAGATAATTCACATGTAACTTACATAGACGGAGATGTATTACAAGTATATTGTAATCGCCTCTTATGTTACAAGTATTATGTTTCCACCATCGAAAACATATTATTTGCGACATTTGGCCGGCGAGCGAGGGACCGATATATTACATGTAACATACATCGGTCGAGATAATTTGCAAGTAATATACATAGGCCAATTTATATCACATGTATATTAATTCAGGCCTTTAAAATTACATGTAATATGTTTTCATTTTTCTGAGCCTGGCTTTCTGCGTAGGACGTCGTTTGGGAAGAGCGCGCGGACGCGTTTCGCGCGTATTTTGAATTTGAGTTACATGTAATATAAATGTATGTAACATGCAAAATAAATGTAAGTTACTTGAGAGATTCAAGTAACTTACATTTATATTACAACCAACTTGTTTTCATTTTTCTAAGTAATATCGCGTACGCGAAAACTAGGGTAGATTCATATTTTTGCACTGCACTGTATTAAGTAGACGCTCAACCAGCAAGCGTAGGCTTCTAACCTTTTCGAGCCTGTGATTCATCTACCCCCAGCGCAGTGTACCGGAAAATTGGAAACCGACTTCGTATTCAGGTTAAGTACATCGAACGCCCCTCGAAAAAAATTTTTTGAGACAAATTTATCCACAGAGTAACTCGAAAAAACATTTTGAGCCAAATTTATCCACAAGCGCGACGCTCTTCGAAATATGGAATGTGGGTTCCACACGAATTCGACTCACCTATGGGAAATATAAACTTTGACCGGCTATAACTTTTTCTCGCTAATGCCCTCAGCGAAATCCGATTACGAGTTCGAAGACGGCGAGCAGATTGCACCAAAAAAATTAATCATCTTTTCAATGGAGAGAAAGCTTACCTAGTAAGCAGGTGTCGGCGAGCAGTTCTATCTGATGCTACGTCAAATAGTGCGGCACCCACATTTCATATTTCCAAGAGTTGCCTAGGACACCCAAGGTGTTGTCAACTTGCGTTCGAGAAGACTCGGACTTCTCACTAGACACCGCGTTGTCTGTGGCGGATCCTCTTCAATAGCTGCACAAAGTGCGGCGAAGTCGAGGTTAGGTGTCCGGGTCATGTACGACTCATCGGAGAGGCGGCAGTCGCCAATGCGAGAACGATCCAATGAGCTGGAAATGTGTCCTCGAATAGTGCATAATTGTATTTTTGAGCACTTTCGCGAGCAGATGTGCCCTGGTGGAACTCGTAGGGGATGATGACTCATACAATCTAGTGGGATTGGACGATATTAGAAATCTAAGAACTTTGAGCTTATTGAGACGGCATAAGCAGCATAGCTCTGTCCTCCTATACACCCCTTATGAAAGTTTTTAGAACATTCCGAACAATCAGAGAAAATCAACGGAAGTGATGTCTGAAAATCTACTGGACAACCTAATACGATTTGCAAAATTTCAGATTCTATTTAAGTTTATTTCTTGTGTACGCTAATCAGTGAAAAAGCTTATTGATATAATTTCATAGATCAGTGCGTTCGAAAACATTTCAATTGCCATCGCTTTTCGTTAAGCAGCCAGCCCATTCACGACTCGTGCTCTTTGTTTGCTACTTAGAAATCAGCTTCCGCTTACTTTTTTCTGGTAGGGAGCCTTATGGTAGGCTCCCATTCATATGTAAGTTTCCACCAAAAACTACTTCACACAGCGCAACGCATTAAAATGGTGCACAGGAAACCCAACGCATCACTCAGAGATCACTTTGCGGTGTTTCTTACCGAAGACAGATGTAATGCTCAGTAATGGGCTTACGCGATTATAGCAGTTGCTATCGATAAGGACTGACTCTTCAACGTGACAGACGAACACTTCGTAAATGCGGACAGATAAGAAGTACATAATAACCTACCTGTTCGCCTCTCTTACCATGAGGGCGATTGCTGCTCTCTCATACAATTTCATTTTCTCCTAGCCAAGGCCTTTCGCCAAAATCTGTTCAGAAAATAGCTTTCCTTCATCACTGTGGCCTCTTCAATGCGCTTCAACCACTCAGGAAGTTTTACGCATCCATTTAGCCTGACGGCTTTTGACTAGTGTAACTGTGTTGTTAACCGGCATCACTTCGAGCGGTGAACTAGTTGAGAAGACAAAAGGACACGAACTGAGCTGAAAACGAAAGGATTTATTTATTGAGATTCATGGTGCACATTACAATAACATCAAATTATCAAAAGCGACAATAGAGAAAAAGGAACGAAACGGAAATGTATACGAAAACATAAAGTGGTTTCATGCGTAGAAAATTCCATAACTCCATTTTATTCTCAGGAAAATGAAGTAGCTCGAGCTCGCCGAACTCTTTCGGCCACACTCATCGCTGAACTCGTGGCTGCGGTTTTTCTCACTCTGGAAATGTTGCAATACACACATCATGATACTGATCTTTCTTTTTTTTATTCTAAATGAAGCTTACAGCTGCTCAGCACAGGTCTTCATCTCTCGCATAAAGAACGCAGTTCCCATATCGTTGTATTCGTCGTGGCTTGATGATACCGCCCAGCAAAAGTACCACTGCCTGGGGGTTACTTTACTTCGTGTCCTTGAAGTTTGTTTGTTGGCTAGATCCAACACTACGGGATTTCCTTGTGTGAAGGCGTCATGCTGTGCTGCCAACAGTAGTGTGCAGAGAGTGTTTGAATCTTTGGGAAGATTCAGTGCCTCTCGTTGTGGAAAATTGTCCTGAACACGCTTGGCTTTGTAGGCTTAATGAATTGTATAATTAATTAATACCTGTAGTCCTAGGAACATTTCTCGACTTTGGCGATATGCTACCAGTGGGTCTTGATTTGGTTGATCGAAGGTGATACTGGGAACTTCTGATTTCATGTTCAATGAAAGTAGAACATTTTTGGCAGTGATTCAATGCAGTGTTTGGATTGGCCAGTCCAATAAGTGTTGCAAACATGATTTTCCCTCATTAGGAATGAGTGGGACCTCCACTAACTGATACTGTCGAATTTCGATTTGAGATCTGCAGTTGAATCTGCAATTCACAATGTTTAGTTGTTTTTAGTTGCAATGCCGAGGGTGAACGAGAATATATCTCTTACTTAGAATATAGTTTCTATCCCTGCAGCATTTCCGGCAGAGACAATCGTCTTCTTACTTCTTCCTCAAAGTATTTCTTTCCATAGTCCCACAACAATTGCTCCCTGCCTGAACGAATGCAATTTTTTTCTGTACACAGCGTAAGCTGTGATAACGATTTTATATTCAACGACTTACTTCAATGTCCCTCATAGCGATAAAGTAGATGAACATTAGTGTTTGGATTCCTTTTTTGGTTTGATGTTCCTTACAGTATTCCCTGTGCTGCATATTAGGTGTTTGCTGTGATTGAATAGTCGACCAATACAGATAGTGCCCTTATAGATAGGATTGTGAGCTAATGCTACATAATCACGTTTGAATCGATGTTGTTTCCTTCGCTCCTTCGTAGAATCTGTAATTTCTCAAATTATTTCGTTAAATAAAGGCGGGACTGAACACTATACTCACACGTAGAGAAATCAACAGCGTATTCGTGAACAACTTGCTTATGTGGCTGCGAAAATGTCTTAATAAGTTCCTTGTACTCGTCGAACTTCATCATAGTACCCTAAACCATCATATTAGTATGTCAAAATTTTGTGAATCAACTAAATCTTACTTGCCTGTAGTCTGATATCACTTGGTCTTTAGCAATAGCCACCTTAGCAAATACTCCTTTTCCACCTATATCTGGAATGTCTCTCACTTCCAACCATGTAAATTTCTGGAAACATTCGATGAAGATTAATCGTGCTTCAATAGAACCATGCTAGGCTATCCTTGCTATTCCGAAGATGTGGATGCTTTTTGGAGAATTTCTGTAAACTCTCACCTAATCTAACCTCGGATTTTGTAGTGGACCTTTGCCAAAAAGCAGGTTAACGTTAGTATTTTGGTGATGAGCCTAAACATGACGTTTGTAGTTCATAGTTGAATTAGCTACACAAATCATCAAGTCAGTATGCTGTTTTCAAATCTAACATAGGATTCTAATGTAGACACCTATGTATCCAGAAAACATTTATCATCTTTGAAATAGTGAGGCTGCCCTGGTGAGTTTTCTTAGCTTGATGTTCCCAAAAAACACCTACTTGGACTGGCTGAGCTACTCGTCTCAAGTTGAAACATTCAAAATCAGATGCATTAGGACATCGGTGAAAATCGTAGATTAATCTGCCATCATAGCGTGTTTCGTTGAATTGACGGAGGGGCGTGAGCACTTCCGCTGGTGTTGCAGTGGATGTTGTTCTTCTTGTTAAAGATCTACCACGTGCTGCAGGACTCTCCTCCTCCACATTCTCCATTTCGCGGTCTGCTGTAATTCATTCTTGGTTTTTCTCTGATCTCTTCATTACTGTACAATACTTTTTCAAAGTAGGTGCAGTCCTTAACTTTACCTGGCACATTGGGGGAGGGTTCGCGGCTTGCAATATCGATAGGCATAGGCGGTATATTCAATTCCAATGCTAACTCTAGGTCTCCTATTCCTAGATCCATTGGATGGTCTTCTAAAATTGACATTTGTTTGTCATCAAACATATTCGTATGATGATTGAAGTTCACTTTAACTCGCCTGCAATGTCGATGTCCCCCTCCTGTTGTGCCACAGGTAATATGTTGTGATCGACATCTTCTTCTTCGTCAGCTGGTTCTCGATCTTCTTAATATTCATTCAGAAGATAAAGGGAGTGTTCAAATTTAAATTCCGAAGTATTCTCAATGATTTGTTGAGAGTACCTGCTTGATCATGACCAGCCTGATATTCTATGCCGTGGCGACTGGCACGGCAAACCTATGGTTACTGAAAGGGTATTGATGATTACCTGCTCCATGTTCCTCGTCTGCTAATTCGCCTCCAATAGCCAGAGGTGGGTGAGTGACATCCATGCCGACGTCGTCGAAGCCTTGAGGGTGTAGTGGTGCCAATGGTGCTGCGTTGCGGTCTTGATTTTGTTCTTGTTCACCTTAAACGGTCTGATATACTATGCTGTGGCAACGGCAGGTGTCAGACAATGCTTACTGAAAATGTATTGATGATTACCTGCTCCATGTTCCTCGTCTGCTAATTCGCCTCCAATAGCCAGAGGTGGGTGAGTGACATCCATGCCGACGTCGTCGAAGCCTTGAGGGTGTAGTGGTGCCAATGGTGCTGCGTTGCGGTCTTGATTTTGTTCTTGTTCACCTTAAACGGTCTGATATACTATGCTGTGGCAACGGCAGGTGTCAGACAATGCTTACTGAAAATGTATTGATGATTACCTGCTTCATGTTCTCCGTCTGCTAATTCGCCTCCAATAGCCAGAGGTGGGTGAGCGACATCCATGTCGACGTTGTCGAAGCCTTGAGGGTGTAGTGGTGCCAATGGTGCTGCGTTGCGGTCTTGATTTTGTTCTTGTTCACCTTAAACGGTCTGATATACTATGCTGTGGCAACGGCAGGTGTCAGACAATGCTTACTGAAAATGTATTGATGATTACCTGCTTCATGTTCTCCGTCTGCTAATTCGCCTCCAATAGCCAGAGGTGGGTGAGCGACATCCATGTCGACGTTGTCGAAGCCTTGAGGGTGTAGTGGTGCCAATGGTGCTGCGTTGCGGTCTTGATTTTGTTCTTGTTCACCTTAAACGGTCTGATATACTATGCTGTGGCAACGGCCGGGGTCAGACATTGCTTGCAGATAATGTATTGGTGATTACCTGCTCCATGTCGACGTCGTCGATGCCTTGAGGGTGGAGTGGTGCCATTGGTGCAACGTTTTGGTCTTGATCTCGTTCTTGTTCACCTGAAATGGTCTGATTACTATGCTGTGGCAACGGCCGGGGTCAGACATTGCTTGCAGATAATGTATTGGTGATTACCTGCTCCATGTTCTCTGTCTGCTAATTCGCCACCAATGCCCAGGGGTGGGTGAGCGACATCCATGTCGACGTCGTCGATGCCTTGAGGGTGGAGTGGTGCCTATCGATCAATATATTGCATACGTATCGACCGGGATGGACTAGGAGGGGCCAGAACGCAGCGCGCGGGTGCACTCCGGACACATCGGGGGATTTTTCGCCTTGAGTGCGTAATGCATTGCATACGTATCGACCGGGGTGGCTACAGCTTATCGATCGACTTAGACGGGCCCCTTATCACAGAGGTTTCCGCCAAATATGGAATGTACATAAAACCTGGGTAATTGAACTGGCGACAACTCCGTTTTACCACACAGGACAGTGCATCGTACTTCACGTGGATTCGCTGCTGCGTCCTCGCGGAGCCGGTGCGGTCCTAACGCGGAGCCGATGCGGTACTGACGCGCTGATGTCGAGGCTCAAGACACAGCAACAGAATCGTCCTATCATGGAGCCGCAGCGGTAGTATCGAGGCATAGTCGAGGGTCGCGGTACTTTCCCGGCTTTGGAGCGGGAATTTTTCTCAGAGGTCCCTGAAGGTTTGGATTACGGGAAGACAGATGTTGCCTCGCTCGCAAATCAGGTACGCGACGCAGCATCTGTCTTACCGTAGTTTGAAGAGATATTTCACCGATTTTTTCACGCGCTCATTCTTTTTTCGGCTTGCACGGATATTTATCACTCGTAACATGGGCATTTTTGTTCTGTACTTAACTTAGCTTAACTCGTACAACGCCAAAATGGTTTCCATAGTTGGTTTAAAGTCAGCGAAATCGAATCTACCCGCAAAAAACCAATTTATCAAACTAAACTTGTTGGTTGGTCTTATATTAAAAATTCTTGTCAGTAGCTCATTGATTTCGATACTCTCTCTATTTTAAGGGAACTCTAGCGATAAATAGAAAAAAGTGATTCTCTTCAAAGAACGCTCTTCATATGTGACATGTTTAATGCATCCGACTCTCAAGAAAAAAATTAATTTCTAATCAAGAGAGTCTGGCCATCAAGCATAAAACAAATGAGGAAGGGAAGCGTTCGGTTTAAAGGTTCAACGAAAGCTACAGAGACAGAATTCAGCACGAGTTGACACATTGCGAGAGCTACAGGAAGTGCCTTCTAAAATGTAAGTCATGTACAAATGTGAGGTCGAATAGAGAAATAAAAGCAACACTAAACTCAATGAGTGGAAGACGGAAACTGCGAAAGCTCATTGACGGGAGGATATTACCCGTCTTTAATCGACGGGTAGGCAGGAACCTACCTGTTTACCTGCCGGGTAGCCAGGAACCTACCTGTTTACCCGCCGGGTAGCCAGGAACCTACTGGTCTACCCGCCGGGTAGCCAGGAACCTACCTGTTTACCCGCCGGGTAGCCAGGAACCTACCTGTCTACCCGCCGGGTAGCCAGGAACCTTCCCGTCTACCCGTCGGGTGGCCGGGTAAATGGATGGCGGAAAACTCGTCCGACAGCGGGAAGGTTTTAACCTTCCCGGGAAGCTTTCTGAAGTTTCATTAATACGGCCACTGAATGTTCCCGTGTTAATGCATCGATTGCAGTAGCAGCATTGCTGAAATCAAAGGTCGAGCGATCTGGATACAACGAGGCATTCATTTTAGCAACGGTGCTGCTAAAGTCGAGAACCAAAGCGCCCGAAGGAGAACCGTACTTCGCTGATGGCCGAGAAGTGTTGCGCTCGGAGCGCTGCGCAAATTGATTTCGTAGGCAACGCTCGGAGCCCGACCTCTGCGGCACGCATAGCAACGAAGGGGCCAGAATTTCCGCCGCTGAAAGGCGCGGTAGCATGCAATGGAGGAGTATTGATCATGCGGCGTCTCACGATCGATTCCCAGCATTGCATGCTGCCGCGCCTTTCAGCGGCGGAAGTCTATTCGGCGTCGTATGTGGCCCAAAATTTGCAAGCTTCCTCGATCGAAGCGTTATGTACATAGGCGCTGCTCCTGATGATTTTGTCAATGAGCTCAGGGCCTACTTTTGCATGAGAGCTTCAATAGCTCAGAGACAAATTTCCGCCTAAAACAAACAAGTGTTAGCGGTGATAGTTTAGATCTTATCAATTTCAAGTATTCAGGGCTCACTCGGTTTGTGAAGAATCAACGGAGCAACGAAGTTTTCGCTCTTCAAAAGATGATCTTGTTTTACCAACGCGAACAATAGAAGGGATCCAGAAAAGAAATTTTGTTCACTCTATTTGTTCACTCTCTATTCTACTGCGTCATTGAGAATGCTCACTTCGAACAAAGCCAGTTGAGTTTCTAATGAAGGAATGCCGTGTATTTGTTTCAAGTGCACACACTAGGCGCTGTATCGTCAGTATCTATGACTGACACACTCGCGCTAGTCGGTGGGCGGTTGAGAGCTGCTCCCGCTCGGAACGAAAAAATGGGCGGGCAATACCTGAAAACTTCACCATTTATGCCCAATACTCCGCTTGTCCACCTCCCACCGGCCCTACAACGCCACCTCACAGTTAACCTGTTTACACCGAAAACTCCGCCCAATCACGACCCACCAGCGACCACCTACCACTCCTGCAGTCGCGGGCGTCGGTCGCATGTTGAGAGGCAACAGGATTGACGTTTCAACCTGCCACCGACGCCAGCTAGCGTCGATATCCTGAGCAATGTCAACCATGACAAGCACAGACAACTCACATTTCAGTGCAGCGTATACGTTGGGGAATATCATTTCTGAGCTCTACACAAGAAAGTATTAGAGAACAACAGCGCGGACACAGCAGCTTGTTGCCCCGAAAACTCCGCTAGATATGAGACCTTACCACGAAAACTCCGGCAGAAATTATGTCGAGACCTTCGCCTATCAGCCAGATCGGATCATCTTGATTGGGAAGGAGGCGGTTTACCCAGCCACCAACGCCCGCGACTGCATGAGGAAGTAGGAAGCCGTGCTCAGCAATGGGGCGAGGAATCATTCGATTAATAGCCATCTTCCCTTCGTTTTTCGGACCGCAACATTTCTGCCAAGCAGCGTCGCGGCTTCCCTTCATCCGGTGATAGAGTAGTAGGACCTTCCAATTTTGATAAAACTTTCTCCTTGTGTATTTATTCAATATAATTAGGTACTAGTCAATTGCAGAGAGAGGTATAGTCTACAGCAATAGGAGTAGGACCTGGTGAGGTTGCGGACTCGTCCTAACATACGGTAGTTTGTTAGTGGTATCACTCATTTTTTCGAAATCGGTTAGTCTGTGTTTTCACCGATATGACTACATCTGTGGAGGCAATGAACACAGGTGAAAATGTGAGAGTATTAATGAAAACTCACCGACCGATTTCAGTAATTTCAAAAAAATGAGCGATAACACAATCCGGCACTGTATAGTTAGGTCCGTGGCCTGTGTCCTCAAGAAAAAGCGTTTAAATTCAAACCGCGGCTGGCGCGGCCGATTAATTCTCAGAGATTGAGATTTAAACCGCCACGACAGCCGCGATTTGAATTTACACATTTTTTCTTGAGGAAACAGGCCGCACACCTAACCATATGTTAGGAAAAGTCCGCAACCTCACCAGGTCCTGCTTCCATTGCTGTAGACGATACTGTGCTTCTATTGGCCAAATTTCGGTCCGCAATTGCGTTTCGACACGCTTTGCGGGCGCACGCTTCTGAGTCGAAAGAGTGTCCAGCGCCCCGGCCGACGGTCTGTTGACTGTGAGTGGGCTTTGAAAACTGGAAAGTGGAAAAACTGGATAAAAACTGTATTAAAAGCCCCATCAAGTCGGCTTTGGCGCTGGAAATTCGACCGACTCGAGTGCGTGCGGCCACAAAGCGTGTCGAGACGCAATCGCGGACCGGATATCGGCCCAGAGAAGCACAGTATGTTGTCAAGGTCTCTTAGGCCTGTTTTACACTACCATCGCTGATCGCAGCGGTGGCATGATTTGAATACGATCGACATGCGACGCGATCTCGATCGATGCTCATGATTATCATCCCATAGCATCGCGCGGCGATCGAACTCTCTGAAAGAGGCCCTAACAAGGAAGCCGCGCTCAGCAATCGGTTGCGGAATCATTTGATCGATAACCATCCTGTCTTCATTTTTCTGCGCACAATGTTTCCCTCCAAGCTGAGTCGCGGCTTCCCTCCATCCAGTGATTGACGATACGTGTCTCGGAATTTTCGCATCTTTCAAAGTAGCTCCATTGATGAGGGAACGGCACTGCCGCGCACGTGCACTACCTCCTATTTCAGCCAGAAACTGAGAAACCAAGTGTGTATCAACTGTGGGAAGTTGTTAGAAGAAACATATTGAGCTTTAGTAGATCTTGTATACATCACGCATCTCTTCCTTTGACCACTGCCATGTCTTCTCCACGTTGAACTGGGAGCTATACCAACTATATTTGCTTGTCGGATGGTCTTCGAACCATTTGGGTCCATATTCAACCTATAAAAAAGTTCTCTCTTCAACTATTCAACGTTTTCGAGGCTCCAAAAAGCATGAATGTGCTCAGACAGTAGTTGCGGGCGGATCGCTGGCTTTTGGCGGTCGGATCGACACCCCCCGCCGCCATCCGCCAGCCAGTCGTCAGCGATCCTCCCGCCAGTAGCCAGCGATCGGCCCGCCAGTAGCCAGCGATCCGTCCACCAGTAGTCAGCGATCCTTCCGCCAGTAGCCGGCGATCCGCCCGCCACTAGCCAGCGCTTCGCCCGCCAGTAGCCAGCCATCCTCCCGCCAGTAGCCAGCGATCCGCCCGCCACTAGCCAGCGATTCGCCCGCCATTAGCCAGCAATATATGCCATGAGAGCGCTGGAATGGAGCTGAAGTTTGTTCGAACAATTGCATTAATTGAAGGTGTGGAACATACCCCATCACAAAGTAGTATTCCTCTGCAGATATCGTTCCTTTCTTGCCAAATTCCTTCATTATTCTTTCGATTTCGTGGTTGACTTTTTTATTTGCCACAATTGCCCGAATAACGCAGTAAGAGATGTCTTTCTGAAAGTCTTTATGCACAGCGCCTACGCACTGCGAGATCAGTATTACGACTCACCCTTTTTATTCGTTTAGATACTACGCCCTCGAACGAGTCAAGTGCAGTCTTCTCTTTTTTTAATTCCTGAATCATTGATCTGCCTTGATCTAGCGCTGCAAGTAGTGCCGCTTGTCTAATTTCGCCGGCATCTAGTTAAAACAGATCGGTATTCTAAGAAGGAAATTTTAATACCTAACGAAGGATTTGAAACTCACGCGGTCCTATTTTGCTTTTCAAAAATTTGTAGAAGGACTGCAATGCTTTGGCAAATCCCATTCGCGTGCTAATTGGAACACCTATTTTGCGCGTCGTATCAAAAAATGTCTCCATTAGGCTCCGTCCATACGTGTCGAGAGCGTGCGTTGCGCAAAATCGATGGTCATCGTGGGCACACGATTCGCTAGCCGCTCGCAGGCGCTCCTTCTCGCGCGCCTTCGCCCGCTCGCTCTCGCTCGCTTGCGCCAGCACTACGAAGCAAGCAGAAAGTTTCAAGCTCATTGCTTCATCACAAAAGCAGGTGGCATTAAACCTGTAGCAAAACTACTGCCATTGTACTCCGTAATCCCACCATGGAAGTCGAAAACGGTGGGAAATCATCAGCCGTTGCGCCGACTCGATCGATTGACCACCCCATCAAACGTTTCCATCGAATCAACATGAGGCAGGGGGTGTTTGCGTGTGTTTATTTGCGGGCACGGGATGCTCCAGCGTTGAGGAGCGTCGAAAGGCGAACAACAGCGGGAACGCCCGCTCTCTCCACGTATGGACGCTGCCTTATATCGTACGAATAAATTGCATCGTCTACTGTAATGGTCTGATTGTACCTAAAATAAAATCATGCATTTTTCCGACATGTCTAGAATAACAATGCGAGTATCGCATGCATACCTCTTTCTGGATCTCATGGCTATAAGCATAAACCGCTCTATGTAGCCAGAGTAAGGTAGACTTCCCATGGAAAGCAACTGTTTCCTTCTGCAGTGGGTCTTGCTGCAATAAGGAACACTTTTCTATGGGAAAATTTCACTCCTGGTGTGATAAAGTGTGGTTCCAGTGTGAAGAAGATTCATACAACTTTTTTCTCCAATTGATTGTGGAAAGCCTCCAGGATAGTATGTTGTTCCCTTTTGACTTTTCGCCAAAACTTCATGACTTCATCTGCGCTCTTTTTCCACGCTAAAACACAGCGATTCAGAATATAATCACTCTTTTACTCACATGTATCGCTAAATAAACAGGACCATTTTCCTCTTTCGTTTTCGCAGGTGGTACGTGGCCTTGCGTGTAGTATCCTCTTGCAGGCATCATCATGTTCGTGCATGAACATGAGGTCAAAGAATGGGGACGCCGTAAACACTGTGTGCACATAGCTTCCACCTGTATGATAAAATTGTAGTTACTAATTACTTATGAACGAGGATAAACGCATGAACATACCCAAATAATATGGATCTCTGAACACAGTGTAGAGTAGATTTCTTGGTATGGTTTCAGCTGTGAATGTGACAGGAAGTAGAGGTTGTTCCTGTGAACTTTTTACATTTTATATTCTTATAGTTATCCGTAAGAAGTAAACGCACTCCAGAATCTGGGAGGGCCAACCGGGGCTGAACGTATCCTTCTTTAAGTAATTGCTGGATAGCTCTGTTGCTTTCATCCAACTCTTCTCTACTGACCAGATTTCTTGTATCGTATCTGGTGTAGGGCTGAAAGTATATATAAAATGTATATCTAGTATTGTTCTTATGAATCAAAATTCTCACAGTGATTCAAACTATCCTAAAACATTACATTTCTGATAGGAACTCCTTGTTCTCGGAGAACTTGGAGAAAATCGTTGAAAATTTTACACTCCCCGCCAGTTACCGGAAATGTTATTTTTCTGCAGTCAACTTCGGCTTTCGTTAATCTTTCGAAAACACCCCTGCCGACTTGCTCGTACATCTGAATCACAAACTAAGAATACTAAAGGCGTTATCACGGTATCATCAATTTGTTACCGTACATACCTTATATTCCACTGTACCTTTCCTAATTTCTGGGTGCTTTGCTTTCATGTGCCGTGACATGATGAAGTCTTTATGCTCTCCACATTTCACGCAAAAATGCTGTGGACGCGCAGACGGGTAAAAACACTCTGAAAATATGTGAAGGTATGTGCAAGTGTGAAGTTTTTGACGGACGAACTAATTCTTGAACCCACCATGAGTGAGCTTTACGGGAAGCTTCTCAACTTCCTCTTTTCGTTCAACGAGAAGGACTCTCTCTCTGAGGCTTCGGCGATGTCTTTTCTTTCTTTTCTAGTTCTTCTCTTCTTCTTCTCTTTTCTTTCCTGCTCTTCTGTTCTCGTGTCATTCTTTCCTTTTCTTTTAGTTCATCCTGCTTTTCGCGAGTCCGCTTCTTCTGGTGTCTTTTCTGCTTCGGCGAGTGAAGTCGATCTTTCAAAGTCAGACATTTTCTTAAATATACCTGAAAATTCACCCCTGAAGGTCATTAATACACGCACGCTCAGATGTTTCAAGCAAACCAGCAGCTTATATATTTACATATATGTGCATATATCGCTGCATGATGACCTTGCGACCACAGTAGCAGAACTAACTTTGGTTAAACTTTATATATATAAAGAGTTATCATTAGAAGAGGGTCGAAACAGGGGTTTGCGACCGCTGCCTTGTTCCAACTAAGTTTTCCAGTTGACGACCCAGCCTTTGCAGTTGAATCCGCGTCAGTATGCCATGTATTATGGCGGCTGCTACGGCTGTGGCGAGAAGGGCTGTTACAATCCAATCCTGCACAAGCACTGTAGTGAAGTGCTGTGTTCGCTTGGGAATAGCATTGCTTGAAAACACCGGAGGAGAGTCCTGCAAACAAAGAAGGAGAGAAACATATTTGGACGTTAACAAAGATAATCACTCTTACCGGAGCTATCACCTCGACGTCAACTGTCAAAGTTCCGGTGGCGATCGGTGATCGGATTCTTTGGGTTCCGATCAGTAGTCCTTTACCCTTCTGTATCTCTACAGCGAACACTGCCTGTTTGAAATGACGAACTTCCTTCGCGTCGGGAAGTAAGTACATCACTTCTGGTCGTGTTGCTATCAGAACTGAGCGATGAATGGTCCGTGCCATCGTGAACTGCAAATACATCATACTGAAGGTTTCTATTGGTTGCTCTAAAATGTTTTCACCTCATTAACTTTTCTATTTAAAATTCAGACTTGTCTGACATGAATGATCTCGAAAACATTGCTTAATATTTTTCAAAATCGTTTTTCTACAGCTTTTAGTAGGGAATCTGAGCCTTCATATTTTCTTTTTCTTAGATTTTGGAATCTGCTTCATAGTAATAAAAAAAAAAGAATAAAAAAAACAGGTTGAAAACAAACCAGTGGGTTGGATGAATCATATACTTGGAAGGAGCATTTATCCCTGTTGTCTATGCTCAGTCCACACCCAACATTCTGTGCACTAAATGTGCATAGATGAACTGGTCCTACACGTCTGCAGCCGCTGATTTCTGGGACTCGGCTCAATTCCGCTACATCAGTGATGGTTTGATTCTGCATCACGTAGTAGCCTCCGAGATCGTGCATCCAGAAAGTTGTTCTATCGCTCGAGAACTGTCCTAGAGGAAGGACATGGAGTAAATTCGAAACCTCATGTACCTGAGTCGATGGGTAGCACACCTGAAACATTCGGACTAGTTTTGTAATGTTATTAGTTGTTGTTTCCTATATTTGGGAGAATTAATTCACCTGCATTTCTATGATCTTGCTGTCCATAGCAGTCACAGTGGCTTCAATAGCATCTGCGGATGCTTTGCCGTACATTTCAAGAAGGGAACCATTGAAATTCGGCCCCATAAGCTCAACAATAGATGACCAGAGGCCATGGCCATTGTCGTCTTTTGTTAGCAATGCAGGGCTTACACGTCCAGAGTTGAATAGTGGCTCGAGAGTGGTTTTAACAGCTCTCATCAGCTGATCCCTTATAACCGCGAGCGCTGGCCCGTATCTAGCGCTGGAAAGGCATGGTTTCATTCTGTGTTATGTATTCTATGTCAAGCCACCGACCTGGCTGTTTCTGTGGCCACTACGTTGTACACATCTCCTATTGCCTCTTTAAATTCTTCGGCGTACGTGAATCCCCGAAAGATTCAATATTCTCTTATATGAAAAAGCAGGCTCGAGAGTTTTATGGCTTAGTGCCAGCTGGCTAGTATATACCTGGTTGCTGTTGCTGAAGTGATGTACCAGAGATGAGATTCCGTGGTACACAAGTGCTCCAAGACCAATTCCAATCCCAAACATAATTCCAGAAAATGGAATGAATTGCAGGGTTTCCGGCCTGAAAGTAGAATATTCCTAATAGTTCCTGAGACATTCGCAACATAGGTCAATTCTTACACATAGTCGAGAGTAACATTTCTGTACTCTGAAAAGAGCTTTTTCATATCATTGATGTGCGACGTTCTTGCTTCCTTCATAATTGCGTTGAATACCTGATATCATTTTTTTAGGAGGATATAATTTTTGATCAAATGTACTCTACTATACTCTCACACACCTGAGACTGAAGCGTAGAGTTGAGAGTGGAGCTATGTATCATGGCTTCCTTCATGTCTCTAATTACGAAGTCGAACATCGTCCCATCTGTGTATACCGTATAGTCTTAAACATTTCTCGTACGTTTTCCTTATCCATTCTGAGCGGACAAAAAAAAGAAAACGCGCTCCAGCGCGCACAATCTGACCTAAACCAGTAACCCATCTCAAGAATATGAAATCATTTCAAATCATTTTCGTTTTTACTTTTAACTCATATAATACCTTTTCTTTACATTCCACGTCTAGTTTATCCACAATGCTATACTTTGCGAAGTTGAATTAGTATACTTTCTCATTATAAGTACTATAACTGGTGCAATACTAGAACGCGGTTCAATCAAAATTCAAGTAAAAAATGAATGATTCCGCTTTTATAATTTCGTTGAAATTCTATCTAATTACGATTTGTAACGTTATCACAAATCTGATAACGAATCAAAATTTCATTTTCATGTATGAATCTATTCAATTCTATGAGTAAAACTTGAGTGCCCCGCCAACTAGTTTTGCACCCTAAAGTCTATTAAATAAATGAAAAATCCAGATGAAAGAAATGTCTCTGAGAAATCAAAGTTGAGTCACTGAAATTAGATTATTATGTTTCAGTATGTCAAAATACTATTTCCTGTGGTATGGGTAAAAATTTCTGTTTCTGTATCTAATCTCAGTTCATCTCTAATAGTTAAATTTGCGTGGAGATTAGGAGCTTTATTTGAGATGAGCAGGATAATAATATTGATACACAGAAAAATATTGATAACGTGACATCCGAAATTCATACGAATTCATCTTTCAAAAGAAAGTCGCTTAGAACGATAAAGGAATCCAATTTGTTGTAAACACTGCAAGAATATACACGTGCACCTGAATGCAATAGCAGCTAGCCTCAATAAATCGAGAATAAGCGCGTGGTTGACTAATTGAGCCTGCTTTGGCCCATCGCACCTCTTCATCCATACACGTGATTACTCCAGGACCATCTAGTTTCACACCTGTGCCCGAAAGATACAACGCCTCTATCCACATGATTACTCAAGGCGCCATCAAATTTTCGCACCTATATCCTCAAGGTTTTGCGAGCCTACACCATCGATGTCCGACCTCTATCAATCCATTTGATAGAGGTACCTTTATAAATGGAAATCGTTTATTCAACTTAATTGAATTTGCCGCGAGCCTGTATAAAACAGCCATGCAACATTAGTAAAAATGAAAACCGTATTCCGCGTTCAATTGTCCTAGCTCGCATTGATAGTTACTGAGATCAGATTTCAGGCTAGAAATTGGGAACATTACGGTTCAAAAAATTGCACTTTTCATTCCATTACGGTGTTTTATAAAATGTTGTTTGTTGGATAAGTTTTTGTTTGGAAAAACCTGCCCTATATCAAAGATGTTGTTTTTGTTTTAATGTTTTGCCTTTACTAGTTAAGCAACAGAATTACTTCTGTAGTTCTGGTATAAAACAAGTTCTTTGTTATTTTTAGCCCAGTACTTTAGCATAAACAATAGAATCAATTCTCAATTCTTTTTAAAAATAAACTTTCGATTTTTAATACTCAATTTCGCGTTAAAACAATCATTTTTCGTCATTATTTTGTCAAGCAAACCTTGGTTGATATCTAATTCCATCTAATGTTCACCCCATCATTTAAATTACATTTGAAATCCAACGAATCTTATGCAATTCAAAGCTGATAACCACAGTACCCCATTGCCACGCCTCTTCTCAGTTGATGACTCACCCCCTCCAGTGCGCCGTCCCCCTCACCCCACAGCGGCAGCTGCGAATAAAAACATGACAAAGCGGCTGACATAAACGACCGTTTCGCCCACTGAAACAGCGCACCGAAACAAGACCGAGTTTCAAGAGCATAAATGTCATGGCGCCGTGATAACCAAGTTCCCAACGGCTAGCGCACAATTCGTCATGCTCAGCGATAACGCGATCAATAACCCATTATTGCCTCCGTCCAATTGATACGCTCAGCTGACTGCTCCCCTCTAATTCTTCTTTCTTTGTTTAGCGTTTTGCAAATGTGATTTTCTTGTTTTCTTCTATTTACGAAGGAATGCAATTGAGGTAATAGTGGCCGAGAAACCTGTCATTTGAATAACTAGACCAGATTTCGCGGAAATTTGAATTATGAAGCTTTTACTCTCAAATTCCCTTTTGTTAGTATTCGTGGAAGGTTCACTGTTCCTTTTTCTTGTAAACGTGTATTTTTGTTTACTCGGGATTGTGAAATCGAAATTTATTTATTTATTTATTCCAAGACGTGGATGAAATCACACGTGATCAAAACATAAAAATAGACAGAGAACATAAACTGGCCGCTGAACAATATGCCTTAAGATTCCGAAACATCACATTAGAATCGTTTTGTTATGAGATTTTTGAAAACCTACACCGACGTAAAAATAATGTTCGGAAAATGCTTTCAAAGCCGAATCCTGGTTGACTACGGTCGGCCAGGATTCGGATATGTTCGAAACTTGCCTTTTAAAGCACGGTATTCGCATAAATAATTTGCGGAGAACTTTTTGAAAACCCGGAAATGAAAAAAAATTCAATAAATGTTTTTGTTTGAAAATCGCGAAAAGTCGATTGAAAAATCTTGGATAAGAAATCTTGAATTATCCCGAGTGAACGAATGATTTCAAAAACCTGTTCTCCATTCGATTCCATCAAATATTCAGAAATTTTCTGCACTCCGAGAAAATGTTCGAGTAATTTCCGAATAGTTAACAAAACGATTGAACTTTTTTGGTATGAAATTTTTTTTTTTGGGGGGGGGGGGGGGCTCTCAGGATTCAGTTGGAGAACGAATGATACCGCTTTCAGGGATTGTATTTGCCAATAACCCGCCGGGTACCCGCCGGGTAGTCGAAGGGTAAATGAGGTGAAATTTCAGTACAAAACGCGCGCTCCACGGCCACCTCTCGCCTCCCTTGGCTTCCCTCGCGACCGCCGGAATTTTTCGAACAGCATAGCTGAAAAATGGCCGCTTCGCGGTGGAATCTTTATCTTTTTGCAGTGATATCGATACGTAACACAGTTTGCATTTCCATCTTACATGGTGTAAGATGGGTTGATCTGCTCCTCTGCCGCGCGCGGTATCATCCCTTCCGCTTCCCTTCGACTACCCTCGGCGGGTTGTTGGCGAAAACGACCCCAGAAGTCGAAGTATTTCCATGGAGTCTCCACGAAAACAATGACTGATAACGCTATCAGGCATATTATATCAGCACAAACTTTCATTTTCATGGATGAATCATTTTTTCATTTTCTCGAGTGCCCCTCCCCCAAATAGCTTCAAGCCCATTTTTTTAGTTGTTGGATGATTGAGTCTCATGCAGTGATGTTGGCCGAATATTCAAAATAACAAAGATTAACTAAAATAGAAAAGCGAAGAAATTTTTGGCTGTCTTCATGAAGAGTTTCTAATTCATTCCAAACCAAACAGCGGGGTCTCATTCTTCCAAGGTATTTTTCAAAAATATTTCTCCAGACAGATTTTGAACAAGTTAAGATACTGCGGAGGCAAGAATGACAATAAGTGTGTTTTCCCTTTTTTTCTTACTACCCGAGAAAGAAAACAATACAGGGCCATCAGAAAAATGAGCTGCAGGGTTTTCATAATCACAGATTGAGAAAAGGCACAACGAAGAGTTTGAATTCAATAAGGGAGGCTTCTATATTAGCCTTTCAGCAAGTTTCAGCCTGGCTATTCCTCTGACAAATTTCTCAGGTCTTTCTTACCTGAATTCACGATTCTCGTCAAATTGGAAACATCGACAAGAAAAATCGGAATCACACAATACTCATGAAAACTAAACAAAGAAAGAGCAGAGGAAAAACATTCAACTGAACGGATCAATCAACGAAATCAACGCTACCATTTCTGACTAGAAGAAGTGACTATATAGAGAACAAACATATAGTGAACACGAGAAGATTGCAAGCTCATCGAAAACCACTATTTCTGCTTTAATCATTAGCACAGCTACTAGCTCTACTGCGAAAGTGTGAACTGTTGATGTGTAAGGAGCAGAGTTCAAGAAGCTGGGAGAGCCTCTCGAATGTCATTCAGACCCTGAATGCGTGGCGTAGCGCAATGTCGCGCTGCTCCCATCAGTGCGGTCACTGGTTCAGACCCGTGACCGTCCCATTTTACAAATGCATGTGTAAAAGTTCGGGATTTCAATCATTTCTCGTACGTTCGATGTCAACAATTCGGTGCAGAGCGATGTGGCGCTGTTGGTGAACCGGCGTTCGCTGTTTCGTTTCCCAGAATATAGCCATTTTTGCGAATGATTATGTCTCAGTTCCCAGTTGGATTGAGGGTTACATTGATGTCTCGGACCTGATTTCTTCCCCATTATCGCGACATGATCATGGTTCTTAACTCTCAGTTTCGGCATGTTTCCTACCACCCCTGTATTTTTATACAACGCTGTGGACATGCACCACTGAGAAGAAATTTTGAAATCGTAACTACAAATCAAAACGAGCTCTCGTCATTATGAAACAAATTTCCGAAAAGTCACTGAAACTATATCAATATGTACTTGAAGAATGTGATTATCCCGGAGAGCTACAGATCGCAACTTTTGACGATAACAGGGGCCGCAAAATCATAAAATATTTCTCCACTAACAAGGGAAGTATACAAAGCGTAGGTTGGATCTGCCAAAACGACTAGTGTCGTTAGTATCTCTTGTTTCGGGTCGCTGATAACGAATCTGTGGTTAATTAGTCGATTTTCCAATGCTTTCGGCTAATTTCGTTTGAAGCTTCCCAACCGGGGAAAATTTCGAGGGAAAAACGCCACTTTCGAGATTTCCGGTTTTCTACGATCGATATGTCTCAAAATCATTTTCTGAGGGTTATTTGGAGTGCTAATTACGAATCTGGAGTCCGTTTATCAATTTTTGCAGATTACGGTAGATTACGGTGGGTATACGGTAGTATGGTTAAAATCTCAGATTTTACTCAAAATTTGTATACGGGGGTTATCTGAGGTGGAGAATACGAATTTAACGTCCGTTTGTCGATTTTCAAAATACTAAGGTGGGTTTTGACCCCTAAATGACATGTTACCTACCGTAACCTACAGTAAACCTCAAAATTTCGATGCCCCTCAAAATGCCTAATTGTACCCTTGCCTTTTCGCATGGCTTAAAAATGCTCATAACTTTTTTGAGCCTGCGGCTCGCGGCGGGATACTGCGCATTTTTACTATTGAGCCAGAAGAGATACTAACCATACTAGTCGTTTTCGCAAATCCGACCTACGCTTTTTATACTTCCCTTGTGAGCATTCCTAAGCAATATAGGGTCAGAAGGTTACTCATGGATTGGCAGAAAGCAAAAAAAGTCAAATCGAAAATAAAACATGTTTCATCCATGAATGGACAGCACGAGGAGTCGATCGATGCAAGCGGTAGCTTTGTTTCGCAGTCGGTTCAATCGAGTAGATTGATTAGTACGCCCCAACACCCGACGTCTCCCGTTTCTCTCGGGGAAAACGGGAAGGCGGAGCTTTGCCGAAACGTCTCTCGTTCGCCCCGACGCGGCAGAAAAAAGCGGTTCTGCCATCGGTCGAATCGAACTGGTGCCTGAGGAGAAGTTGAGAATGAAGGGAAGAACGGGGCTATTGATCGGAAATCATCTCTCATCTCACGATTTCGAGCCTTCATTTGTTCACGTCGGTGGGCGTGCGTTGCGCTTTCGGGGTTTACCTTGCGCTTAAAATGGCAACTTCGGGGTCATTTGGGGCTTTCCCTAGCTCGCTTTCATGCGTTTTTTCGACGGTAGCGTCACAGTGAGCCCTTCCACTACCCATTCCTAGTGAGAACTGAAACACATTTTTCATCGTGAACACTGCCTTTAAAAGACCTGAGATAAGTCGCATGTAACTTACATCGTCTTAGATATGTTACAAGTAACTTGTTTTCGGCCTTTTATGTTACAAGTAACTTGTTTTCATTTTTCTGAGTAGGCCTCGAACCTCGCGGTGCGAGAGCACGACCTCTGGATTTCTCACGGTCAAATACTCCAGAACGCTTGGTTTCACATGGTTTGATTCATTCCAAAAGTTTTCATCGTTTCAAAAAAGAACGCGTTCCCAGAGCGGGGCAAATTTATGGATCCACCTTAAAATTTTCAATCATGCACTGATTGTCCCACTTCAAGGTGGGTACAGTTTGATCACGTTGGACAATAGGGCAATTTGACTCTGAACGAACTGATACTTACTAGTACGATGGCTAATAGACGCATATGTGCAGCACTTGTTTAGAACAAGGAAGTACCCCTCCATTTAGGTGGTTCACGCAAGCCGGATGTTGATCGAATTCAAACCGCAGGTGGGGTAAAGGAGCAGTTTGGCTGGCACACGTGACGCACGCGACACAAAACCGCTGCGTTCACGTCGTCGTTGGGGCGCGTTAACCGAGCACCAACTATTTTTCCAGGGGTTCCACTGTTAACGTGCCCCAAAAACGACGTCAACTCAGTGGCTTTCCGTCGCGCGTTACGTGCGCAAGCTGGACTACTCCGTTGTCCCATCCGCGCTGTGAATTGGAAATCCCCACGCAAGCGCAGTTATGAAATATTGGAGAACCGTACAGTATGCAGTAAGAAGAGAGAGATCCTGTCCTGTCCTAGAGCATGGTTGGGTTTTCGAGCATTTTCGAGTTCAAGTGTGTCCTGCTGGAAATGGTAGGCGATGCTGGCTCGGATGTTGTCACGAGATGGGTCGATTTTACGCTTTGTAGAAGTCATTTAAGTTTGAGCTGATTGAGACGGCGTAAGCAGCCTAAATTTGTCTTCCTATGAAAACCAGAGAAAACAAACGAAAATGGTGTCTGAGAATATTCCGCTCAACCTAATGCGATTTTAAAAATTTCAGGTTCCATTTACTTACATTCCTTTTGTGTACTAAACACTGCAAGAGCTTATCGATATCCATTCATGAATTACTGCCCACAATAACATTTTAGTTGTCATTAGTTAGCGTCACGCAGCCAACCCATTCGAAACTCGCTTTGTTTGCTGTTTGAAAAGCCCATTCCGCGCGGCTTTTTTGATAGAGACCTTCACTATAGGCCCCATATTTTTATGTACGTTCCTACTAAAATTATTCTCACGGCCTTCAACGCGTTGAAGTGGTGCACAAGAAACTCCACACATCAATCGGAGATCGCTTTGCGGCGTTTCATACTGAAGACAGATGCACAGCTCACTAATGGGCTTACGTCATTACAGCAGTTACTATTGATAAGGACAGGCTTTCCACCCTGACAGACGAACACCTCAAGAACTCGGATAGATAAAAAGCGCATCCAAACGTTCCCTAATCGCTAGAGTCTGGCGTTATGCTCCTTTCAACCGGCACTTAGCTCGCGGTCATCCACCGACCCAACGTGGGCTTGACCTTTGCGGCTACAGAAGGTATCTTCTGTTTCAATCGAGTCCGCCGATGGAAAGCCCAGAGAGGCAGAAACCTTTCGTCTATATTTCTGCAGACGTCCAACGCTGCGCGCAGAGACGCATAGTAGAGGTTTCTGCTTCTTGGGGCTTTCCATGCTGAATTGAACCAGAGTGTAATTCTTTCAGATAGGTTTTTCTACCACTGAAGAACGAGAGCTAGAAATCGTTGATTGCCTCAAAGTGATGTGAAGATGAATAATTTACAACTCATACTTACGCACTCGTGAGGTTGGTTTTTAGCACGATAGGAATCGTACTTCAGAGCCATTCATCGAGTTCAACCCCTCATTGTCAGCAGCATGTGCTTACCGGGTTTCAATCTTCCATAGGTAGACTGTGCTGTCTAAAGCTGAATAAAGCATGTCTGTCATGACCACTTCCGTAGCGGATACCGAGGAAGTGAGCGTGGCTGGCACGCCAGATTCAGGTACCGTTCAGGACTCACTCTCAATCGTTTTAGCCGTCTTTCAGCATTCGTGCTGCAAAGGATCTCGAACCATTCGATTCCCGGTGGAAACTCGAAATTTGTTCCATGGCGAACACTGCCTTCAAGCTAAATTTAGCTCTCATATCTATCAAAAAAGGGTCTTCCAAGCAAAAAAGGTTTGGTTGGCGTCAGAAACGTTCCAACAAAAAGGGAACAATAGGTAAGTAGAATGAGGAGAGTCTACAAAAAGTGAACAATATTTTCTGAGACTGATTTTCTTGGTCGATACTTCTTAACAGCGAAAACAAACCGTTGCGGTGTTCTACACGGAAGCACTCTGTGGTTCCAAAAATGGTCTAGATTACGCGAGAACCGTTTAAATGTATGTGCATGTAAACCTAATACTTACCATCAGAATAGAAGATAATGCCAAAAACACAGACGGACGGTTAGCTCCAGTTGCTACGAGAAGCGAAACCGAAGTGCAGCATCTAATGAGAGTATTTTCTTATAATCTCGTCAAAATTGAAGTCCATTCTTGGTAACCATTGAACTTTTCCTCGTGATATACCACAACGGTTTGTTTTTGCTGTTAAGAAGTATCGGCCAGAAAAATCAGTCTCAGAAAATATTGTTCACTTTTTGTAGACTCTCCTCATTCTACTTACCTATTGTTCCCTTTTTGTTGAACGTTTCTGACGCCAACCAAACCTTTTTTGCTTGGAAGACCCCTTTTTGATAGAATTGTTCACTTTTTATTGATATTACGAAGTAATATCCCTGAAAAATCTTCAATATTTTCCGAATAGCATGGATTGCTATAATAATCAGTGAGCAACAAACTTGTTGCGCACGCTACAAATGAAGGCTACTCACTTTCCACGACGTCCTGATGACGTCAGAAAATGCCCTATGCACTTGGCACCACCTTGGCACGACTTCCTGATGACGTCACCAGATGCCCTGTGTACTTTACATGACTTCCTGATGACGTCATCAGATGCCCTATGTACTTTACATGACATCCTGATAACGTCATCAGATGCCCTATGTACATTACATGACATCCTGATGACGTCATCAGATGCCCTATGTACATTGGATGACACCCTGATGACGTCATCAGATGCCGTATGTCCTTTAAATGACACCCTGATGACGTCATCAGAAGCCCTATGTACTTTACATGACACCCTGATGACGTCATCAGATGCCCTATGTACTTTACATGACATCCTGATGACGTCATCAGATGCCCTATGTACTTTACATGACATCCTAATGACTTCATCAGATGCCCTAAGTACTTTACATGACATCCTGATGACGTCATCACATGCCCCATGCACTTTGATGACGTCATTAGAAAGTAACAAACTTCTTAGTCACTTCCGCTGTCCCTTCCCTACGAAAAAGTAGAGCTTACAACGTGTTTCAGTGATTTGATCCACCAACTGATAATATCACTTGATATGATAAGCAGTAAGAAGTAAAGTAGTTAATGTGAAACAGTAACTAACAAACTTGTTAGTCACTTCCCCTGTCCCTCCCCATCGAAAAGTACAGCCTACGACGTGTTTTAGCGAGTTGACCTACCAACTGATAGTATCACATGATATGATAAGCAGTAAGAAGTAAAGTAGTTAACGTGAAACAGTAAATAACAAACTTGTTAGTCATTTTCTCTGTCCCTCCCCATCGAAAAGTACAGCCTACGACGTGTTTTAGCGAGTTGATCTACCAACTGATAGTATCACTTGATATGATAAGCAGTAAGAAGTAAAGTAGTTAATGTGAAACAGTAGCTAACAAACTTGTTAGTCACTTCCCCTGTCCCTCCCCATCTAAAAGTACAGCCTACGACGTGTTTTAGCGAGTTGATCAACCAACTGATAACATCACATGATATGATAAGCAGTAAGAAGTAAGGTAGTTAATGTGGAACAGTAAGTAACAAACTTATTAGTAACTTTCCCTGTCCCTTCCCTACGAAAAAGTGCAGCTTACAACGTGTTTCAGTGATTTGATCCACCAACTGATAATATCACTTGATATGATAAGCAGTAAGAAGTAAAGTAGTTAATGTGAAACAGTAACTAACAAACTTGTTAGTCACTTCCCCTGTCCCTCCCCATCGAAAAGTACAGCCTACGACGTGTTTTAGCGAGTTGATCTACCAACTGATAGTATCACTTGATATGATAAGCAGTAAGAAGTAAAGTAGTTAACGTGAAACAGTAAATAACAAACTTGTTAGTCACTTTCTCTGTCCCTCCCCATCGAAAAGTACAGCCTACGACGTGTTTTAGCGAGTTGATCTACCGACTGATAGTATCACTTGATATGATAAGCAGTAAGAAGTAAAGTAGTTAATGTGAAACAGTAGCTAACAAACTTGTTAGTCACTTCCCCTGTCCCTCCCCATCGAAAAGTACAGCCTACGACGTGTTTTAGCGAGTTGATCTACCAACTGATAGTATCACTTGATATGATAAGCAGTAAGAAGTAAAGTCATATCTCATATACTTGCTTTCCCGATAAAAGTATTTTTAAGCATTCCATCTTTTTCGAATGGCTGTGCACGCCCCAGAACTGACCGTATCCTGCCTTTCTGCGGTATCGCTCACAACACTCCATGATTGAAGATCCTGTAATTACTAAACAACCTCTTTCTCGTTCAAAATAATCGTGGCTAGGTTCCAGATTTTCAGTGCGGTTACCTACTAATTGCTGAAAGCAACTCAATAGATTTTCAACAGAACAATGTCTTTGTCCTTTTAAAATGGCTTGTAACTTAGAACTGGAGATAGCCTAGAGCGCAAACCACGTGTAAAAGATTCGAGAAGATCCTGCGTGATGTCGTATGGCAGTATTTCGATACCCCTCTTCATGAGTATCATCCTACTTCTGGTTTCATTTAGTTTAGTTCAATTTACTGGCTAACTCCGAACTGAGCCCGATACGGCTGCAGTATGTTGAGCGGGAATACGCAACCGCACCACCGCCTTTTTCCGCTTCCGTGGACTGTAGCAATGTTAAAAGATAAAGATCTGAGGCAAAGAGTTAGAGGAAATTAACGAATGCTGAATGTTCCCGTGTTAATGCATCGATTGCAGTAGCAGCATTGCTGAAATCAAAGGTCGAGCGATCTGGATACAACGAGGCATTCATTTTAGCAGCGGTGCTGCTAAAGTCGAGAACCAAAGCGCCCGGAGGAGAACCGTACTTCGCTGATGGCCGAGAAGTGTTGCGCTCGGAGCGCTGCGCAAATTGATTTCGTAGGCAACGCTCGGAGCCCGACCTCTGCGGCACGCATAGCAACGTAGGGGCCGAATAGACTTCCGCCGCTGAAAGGCGCGATAGCATGCAATGGAGGAGTATTGATCATGCGGCGTCTCACGATCGATTCCCCAGCATTGCATGCTGCCGCGCCTTTCAGCGGCGGAAGTCTATTCGGCGTCGTATGTGGCCCAAAATTTGCAAGCTTCCTCGATCGAAGCGTTATGTACATAGGCGCTGCTCCTGATGATTTCGTCAATGAGCTCAGGGCCTACTTTTGCATGAGAGCTTCAATAGCTCAGAGACAAATTTCCGCCTAAAACAAACAAGTGTTAGCGGTGATAGTTTAGATCTTATCAATTTTAAGTATTCAGGGCTCACTCGGTTTGTGAAGAATCAACGGAGCAACGAAGTTTTCGCTCTTCAAAAGATGATCTTGTTTTACCAACGCGAACAATAGAAGGGATCCAGAAAAGAAATTTTGTTCACTCTCTTTGTTCACTCTCTATTCTACTGCGTCATTGAGAATGCTCGCTTCGAACAAAGAAAGTTGGGTTCCTAATGAAGGAATGCCGTGTATTTGTTTCAAGTGCACACACTAGGCGCTGTATCGTCAGTATCTATGACTGACACACTCGCGCTAGTCGGTGGGCGGTTGAGAGCTGCTCCCGCTCGGAACGAAAAAATGGGCGGGCAATACCTGAAAACTTCACCATTAATGCCCAATACTCCGCTTGTCCACCTCCCACCGGCCCTACAACGCCACCTCACAGTTAACCTGTTTACACCGAAAACTCCGCCCAATCACGACCCACCAGCGACCACCTACCACTCCTGCAGTCGCGGGCGTCGGTCGCATGTTGAGAGGCAACAGGATTGACGTTTCAACCTGCCACCGACGCCAGCTAGCGTCGATATCCTGAGCAATGTCAACCATGACAAGCACAGACAACTCACATTTCAGTGCAGCGTATACGTTGGGGAATATCATTTCTGAGCTCTACACAAGAAAGTATTAGAGAACAACAGCGCGGACACAGCAGCTTGTTGCCCCGAAAACTCCGCTAGATATGAGACCTTACCACGAAAACTTCGGCAGAAATTATGTCGAGACCTTCGCCAATCAGCCAGATCGGATCATCTTGATTGGGAAGGAGGCGGTTTACCCAGCCACCAACGCCCGCGACTGCATGAGGAAATAGGGAGCCGTGCTCAGCAATGGGGCGAGGAATCATTCGATTAATAGCCACCTTTCCTTCGTTTTTCGGACCGCAACATTTCTGCCAAGCAGCTTCGCGGCTTCCCTTCATCTGGTGATAGAGTAATGGGGCCTTCCCATTCTGATGAAACTTTCTCCTTGTGTAATTATTCAATATAATTAAGTGCTAGTCGATTGCAGAGAGAGGTATAGTCTACAGCAATAGGAGTAGGACCTGGTGAGGTTGCGGACTCGTCCTAACATACGGTAGTTTGTTAGTGGTATCACTCATTTTTTCGAAATCGGTTAGTCTGTGTTTTCACCGATATGACTACATCTGTGGAGGCAATGAACACAGGTGAAAATGTGAGAGTATTATAATAATGAAAACTCACCGACCGATTTCAGTAATTTCAAAAAAATGAGCGATAACACAATCAGGCACTGTATAGTTAGGTCCGTGGCCTGTGTCCTCAAGAAAAAGCGTTTAAATTCAAACCGCGGCTGGCGCGGCCGATTAATTCTCAGAGATTGAGATTTAAACCGCCACGACAGCCGCGATTTGAATTTACACATTTTTTCTTGAGGAAACAGGCCGCACACCTAACCATATGTTAGGAAAAGTCCGCAACCTCACCAGGTCCTGCTTCCATTGCTGTAGACGATACTGTGCTTCTATTGGCCAAATTTCGGTCCGCAATTGCGTCTCGACACGCTTTGCGGCCGCACGCTTCCGAGTCGAAAGAGTTTCCAGCGCCGCGGCCGACGACTCTAAGTGGGTTTTGAAAACTGGAAACTGAAAAAAATGGAGAAAACTGTATTGAAAGCCCCATCAAGTCGGCTTTGGCGCTGGAAATTCGACCGACTCGAGTGCGTGCGGCCGCAAAGCGTGTCGAGACGCAATTGCGGACCGGAATTCGGCCCAGAGAAGCACAGTATGTTGTCAAGGTCTCTTAGGCCTGTTTTACACTACCATCGCTGATCGCAGCGGTGGCATGATTTGAATACGATCGACATGCGACGCGATCTCGATCGATGCTCATGATTATCATCCCATAGCATCGCGCGGCGATCGAACTCTGAAAGAGGCCCTAACAAGGAAGCCGCGCTCAGCAATCGGTTGCGGAATCATTTGATCGATAACCATCCTGTCTTCATTTTTCTGCGCACAAGGTTTCCCTCCAAGCTGAGTCGCGGCTTCCCTCCATCCAGTGATTGACGATACGTGTCTCGGAATTTTCGCATCTTTCAAAGTAGCTCCATTGATGAGGGAACGGCACTGCCGCGCACGTGCACTACCTCCTATTTCAGCCAGAAACTGAGAAACCAAGTGTGTATCAACTGTAGGAAGTTGTTAGAAGAAACATATTGAGCTTTAGTAGATCTTGTATACATCACGCATCTCTTCCTTTGACCACTGCCCTGTCTTCTTCACGTTGAACTGGGAGCTATACCAACTATATTTGCTTGTCGGATGGTCTTCAAACCATTTGGGTCCATATTCAACCTATAAAAAAGTTCTCACTTCAACCATTCAACGTTTTCGAGGCTCCAAAAAGCATGAATGTGCTCAGACAGTAGGATCGCTGGCTTTTGGCGGTCGGATCGACACCCCCCGCCGCCATCCGCCAGCCAGTCGTCAGCGATCCTCCCGCCAGTAGCCAGCGATCGGCCCGCCAGTAGCCAGCGATCCGTCCACCAGTAGTCAGCGATCCTTCCGCCAGTAGCCGGCGATCCGCCCGCCACTAGCCAGCGCTTCGCCCGCCAGTAGCCAGCCATCCTCCCGCCAGTAGCCAGCGATCCGCCCGCCACTAGCCAGCGATTCGCCCGCCATTAGCCAGCAATCCGCCCTCGATGCCACATATGGGTTATTCCGATGTTTCCCACCACGGTCTCCGTGTGCGGGACCACCCCCCCCCTAGCTGTGGGACCCCCTCAGCTGCCAAAAATTATTCTCCGGCTTCTAAGTGATCCCATAAAGGTGACTCGAAGTCACCTTCCAGGATCGGCCTCGAAATGCCGAATGAGCATTCAGTGCGATGGAGCGCCTTTTATACCTTTCGGTCTGCTTATTCTGCGCATGATACTAATACCAGAAAAGAACTCGTCAATGATTCACAAGTTTAACCGTGTAAAATTTGAGCGGGCGGATCGCTGGCTATCAAAGCCCTGGCGGGCGGATCGCTGGCAGGTTGCGGGCGGATCGCTGCATCTCATAGCTCAGCGGGCGGATCGCCGCTTCAGAGCTTGCCGGCAATCCGCCCGCTAGCGTGATCAACTTTCCCAGGTCTCGCTATCCGCCCGCCAAAACGCAGCGATCCGCCCGCGTAGACAACGAGATTCAGCGATCCGCCCGGCGAGGCCACGATGGGCAGCGATCCGCCCGCAACTTGCTGGCGCACCGCCCGCAGAGGCCTTTATTGCCAGCGGTCAGTCCGCGCCTATTATCTGAGTAGTGGAATAAGCTGAAAATTATAGCACACGCTTTCAATTCGGTCAAAGAACAAACCTCCACTATCTTATCTGTATTGCAAGGAACCCAGAAAATGTGACCCAATAGATCAGCTGCGCACGGTGTTTCAAATCTAAAATATCACTGCATTGCTTCACAAGCAGTATATCGCCTGCCTCCAAAAAAAAAGGAAGTCACGTGCAGCTGAGGCAGGAACCATAGTTTCTACGAGCCTGGAACAATGGAACAATCTGGAACAATCGGCGCACTTAAAACATCGCACGTTTCGGGGCATGCCGGCCTAGCGATAGAATTCCGTTGGAAAAAAAAGGTAGAAAGAAGAAGAGACAGGAAAGAAAAGAGCAATTCAGAGAGACCAAGTAATACCTCTCGTAAGATCTTCAAGGGTTCACGGTAACGTGAACATGCTGTGAATCTACCTGTTATGGGCCATTCAGTAGTAGATTACCGGCCTTTAGAATTTTGCAGTGAGCTTGCGGAGCTTCAAGCCCTTCAGCATGCCCTGATAGGCTACGACCCGGTAGCAGGTTCATGGCGAATTCTGAGAGGGCGATTCGCTTGCACTTTCAACGTGGGTTCCGCTACCATAAGCTATCGGAAGCCTCTCCAGTGAAAAACTCTAAAGCAATGTTTATCGCGAATATTGCGTCCAAAGGCATTCTGTGCGCAAAAACTAGCTGCCGACTTTTAGCTTTCGCTGGAACAACAAGGCATGAGTGGAACCATTATTAATTAAGTTTCGTGTCTTAACACTGCGCTTTAATAAGACTATGGCCGCACGGATATAGCTCTGGAGCCTGAGTTTCTTCCTGTTGTAATCCACGGCTCAGAAAACTTAGACCCTACAGCCAATTTCAGGCTCCCATGACTTAAAAGTTGTTATGAGAATGAAGAATGAATGTTATGAGAATGTCAATTTAAAGATGTGCTGGGAAAAAGAAGAATTGACGAGTAACAGTGAGCAACCACGTTCCGCCTTAACTGGCCTCTTGGCCTGACATGGGGGTCTAACAATTTGATAAGTTGGAAACCTGCATTTGGTTCACACGTGATCGCTGCGTTCTAATTCAACTGAATGGAGTTCGCTGATCGACCGACAGCTTTTACCCACCTTGGATAAGTGTACTTGTATTTGCTACCGTCAGCACCTGTGCCTCCCGTCCATGACTCATTTGAAGTAGTATATATCCAAAAAAGATCTATCGATGGTGCTCCACCAGTAAGTGGCCCGACAGTAAATTCGTAGGAATCATTCACCTAAAAATTCCATAAACCGCATTTTCTCTTTTAGAAAGCACATGTACTTATTATACTCAGGCCCCTATTTTATATAAACTTCTATTACAGGTGTGCTTCAAATAGAGGCAATACTTCTAATTCTCAGCCCTCTAATTTTGGTGTAATTCTATTAGAGGTGTACTTCTAATAGAGGGCGTACTTCTATTATTCGGCGCATTTTTCCGAATTTCCGATGGTAGGGCTTGTCGCATTTCCGACAGAGATTTCCAGTCAAACACCAAGAATTTGTATGTATCAAATTTCGTACCGCAACCACAAAAACATAGGCCATGTTTTGACTGCGGACATGCAAGGGACAACTGTATCTTTTTTATCGCGCGTAATGGAAGGGCGCTCCAATGGTGATCGCTTCGTGGCAAATGTCCTAGGGTCGCGGCGACAAAATCCTATGTTTTACTGCTTCGCTGCTGGAGGAGCGATTCTCGTTGGTCGCTGATTATCGCTCCATCGCTGCCATTATGGCAGCGATGGAGCGATTTCCAGCCGTGAACGTTGACCCTTTTACATGATAACATAGTGTCTACGAGTCGAAACCTGTTGTTAATGATGACCAGCTAATAATTTCACAGATTGGTTGAATTTTTTCGATCATCTGTGAGGCTATGCACTATGTACAAAATCGCTGCCGCTGCCAGCACGCTGCAGCAGCGGGTGCGAAATCGCTGCGATGAAAAACAGCAGCAATGCAGTCAAAACATGGCTTTAGCCACTCAGCCACTTATGCTCAATCGAATTGTAGCTTAAAACAATTATTCACACGCTTCACAAGGCAATTTCTTCCAAAAATTGTGTAGGTTTAGTATCGTTCTCGTTGACACGTGCTTTATGAGGAAGAGAGGGACCAATAGGAATCGAGTCGTTAGGTTTAAATCGAGTCGTTAGGTTTAAAACAAGAAAACTGATCGCCTTTCGAGCCATTCAGAGCGATTGAAAAAACGCAATTCTTGAACGACTTGAAAACAGCTCTTCCTCGTCGTATAAACTATTCCTCTACATAAATGTTCGATTTTTCATTAAGCTGGGAAACATTGGCTTTTCAAGGACCTTTGAAGTAAACATTTTTGGGCCAAATAAGTGAACTTTGAATGAATAAATCCCAATCAATTATTAATCCTTGCAAATTTTTGAAAAACCCCGTGCATTAACAGTGAATAACAGCAATATCGAGTTTCAGCTCTGTTTTTTCTTGGTCATTTGAAGTTCGTTGAAGTCTAATCGGAAGTTGTCCCATACAAGAAACCTTAGACAGAGAAAGGTGTGGCCGATAGTCTTTTTTTGTGAATATTCAAACCTCACAATGTCGATAAAAATCTTGTGCAAACTGGTCTCTCTCAAATGCCACATTGGGATTGCCAGAAACTTCCCACAGTACCGGAGGTCTATTCCGAAAAGAGGTGTACTTTTAAAAGAGGCGAACTTCAAATAGAGGGTGTACTTCTAATATGTACTCAGACCTCTATTTTAGATGTACTTCTAATAGAAGTATACTTCAAATAGAGGGTGTACTTCTAATACTCAGACCTTTATTTTAGACGTACTTCTATAAGAGGTGTATTCAAATAGAGGCGTAATTCTATTAGACGAAATACGGTATATGTTGTCTTCCCCTATGTATGCTGGACAACTTACCCGCCCAAATCTCCTCCTCAATATAAAGTTTTTCTTTTTCATGAGATCCTCGAGAAGCTCTGGTCGATATTCCTCTATTCTAGCACAAAAATCGACATCATACGTGTGCGGAATGAGCTTACATTCGCGATACCACCCTAAAATTTTTCCTGAGTAAGATTCAAAGAAAAGCCTAGACATCAAGCTAGACTATACAGATGTTTTCTCTTCACAAAAAAGCCCTCATAGAGCTCTTTCGCCATTTCCGCTGGAAGTCTTTTTTGTGCATACCTACCACCGCAAAAGCGTCACTCGAGGGTCTCGCTGGGCAATTAGTGAACTATGAAAGTCTGCTGGGGTGGTAGTAAACTTGCCAAACTACGATGTTAACCAAGGCTTTTAACATCAATGTTAGTCTTGACTGAAATCGGCGTATTAATATCTAGAGCCAAAGTAAGTTAATATTAAAAATCTTGGGGTCAAAGTTCGAAGTTACTTGCTCTTAAACTACCATCATACCCCCTAGAAAGTCACGATCGTGAACATTGATGTTCGCTCATTAATCGGCGCCTTCCACAGGTCAGCGATGAGACACTGGGCATGTTGAGGAGTGCTCTAGACGGCGATGGCGGCTTAGGCTAAAAAGTCCTCGAAAGGATTTTTCTGCCTAACCCGCCAACTCCGTGTTTCTCACCCATCATCACTGGAGCCGTTATTGGGCAAGGAACTGTCTAAATAGACGCCAGTTCCCCTAACGGCTGGCGCACCTTTCGTCATGCGCAGTGATAACGCGATCAATAGCCAATTATTGCCTCCCTCGTTCAGCTGACTGCTTCCCTCTAAATCAATTTTTTGCTGAGCGTTTTACGTGCTCGATTTTCTTGTGTTTTTCGATTTTACCATGACTACGAATTGAGGTTATTGTGACCGAGAAATCTGCCAGTCGATTAACTAGGGCAGGGATTCATGAAAGGCAAACCACGGTTACGGCTGGGCTAGCGGAGGAAACCGGCATTCACAAAAAATCCGGTTTGGTTACGGCTGGGCTACGATTGGGCTACGCGTAACCGCACCTCGGAGCTGCGGTTAACCGCGGTTAGCAGCGGTTTTGCGGCTTAGTCGTCGAATTGATGGTGTGTTGTATTAGTGCACAACACTGAGGCTCGAGGGAATACCGTTCTGGTTAATCGCAAATGAGGGGTTTCTCAGGTTTTCTGAATAAAATAACGTTTTATTTTGTTGATATGGACCATGAGCACAATTAATTACAAAACCTTTTGCGAATACGCATATAAACTTGATATCTTCAAGGCAAGCTGAAAATATAGGAATGCCGCTCGTTATTGACTGCCACATTATAGGCCCGCTAGCCATAATGTGTTCCTCTCGATAACAACGAAAATTCTCAGAATCATCAACCTCATCTGTAAGTTTTATGTATGTTGCCCACGGCTAACTAAAATCTCTATGCCTGTCCTCCCTGCTCTCGCTCTCTTCTTTATTTTATAGCACATCGTTGTTCTTTTTTCTCCACTTTTTGTTCCTCATTCTTGTCTTCCGTGCGCTGACCATTTACCGAGCAGCCACAGGCGCTTCGCTGGGGTTTCTCCCCCATTACGGCTCCGAATTCCCTCATTTTTTCCTCAGAATTTTTTCCCAGCACTTTTCGTACACGTTTTCGACATTTTTCTGTTGGAAAACCCTAACTTGGTTTGGTACTGTGATGCACGATTTTGTTTTTTCGCATTTACAACGATTTCTTCTACTTTTTTTCCGAAGCGCCCACTTGGATTTCAAATGTTAATGTTTTTACATGGTTCTGTGATCAGCCTGGGTTTTCTCGATGTTTTTAGTTCAAACCGCTGTTTTTCTCTTGCATTTTGAGCTCTTTCATATGATTTTTCTAAGGAGTCGTTTTAGTTTTCTCCTGTTGTGAGCGACAGTAAGCTTGTGTGAGAATGACAAAGAGAAAAAAAACAAAAAAGGGATTCTTAGACAAAAAAAAGAGATGGAAAAAAACTCGGAACTCAAACGACAAACGGAGAACTTGAAGCCAAAAACTCATTGAGAGGACGATGATGATCCCTGCAGCAACACCTGAGCCATGTGAATCTCACAAAAAAATTAGAGGGTCGTTTCAAAAAAAAAGAAGTTGAAAAGGCTAGTAATGCGAGAAAAAAGCTGAATTAGGGGTTAAAATTTCACCAGCAGGTTTGCGGCTCATCGTGAGAAAGCAGCACCACTTTATGTACTTTTGAAAACCAAAAGGATTTGTTAAAAAAAGGAAAATGAAAAACTCAAAAATGGAAAAAACATCTCCAAGTTGGGGAAGATCCCTTTAAATGCCTGCGATCCATTGAAGAAGGTAAAGCACAAGGTAGACAAAAATAAGAATTCAAAAAGCAAACAAAATTAGCAATCATGTGCAATGAATACAGTGACGGGTTAGGGAAATTCCGACCCGAGTGCCAATATTGATTTTCTCTAATCGAGATTCTCGGCGTCAATTGAGTGGCAAGTACGTGGCCGCGGAATGGTTAGCCACCCAACCGCGATAGGGCGGTTGTGAATGCCGGTTCGCGGTTTGGCTACCGCTGGGGTTGCTGCCCTAACCAAACCCAAACCTAGCCGGCTGCGTTCATGAATCCCAGCCTAGACCAGAACGCGCAGAATTTTGAATTTGAAGTCTTTAACTCCAAATTTCAGATCTCTTTTGTTTTTTTTTCCTTCGCATAAATTCATGGGATATTTACTGTTCACTTTTGTTATGATCATGTATTTTTGTTTTCTCATATTTTCTTTTTTTTGTGTTCTTTTCTATGTTAAATTCAAGATAGAGAGAAAACCTATGCCTTGTCATTTTAATCTCCGCAGTATCGACTGAAATTGAAACCGAAACCAATAGTTCGATTACTTGAATGTTTTATTCATTCGGAAATTTTGATTTTATGTTTTTTCGATTATTCGGTTCATTTTGTTATTTCAATAATTCGTTTTTCTAATATTCGATACATTCGGGATTCTTGAGTAATCGATTCATTCGATATTTCAATTGTTCGTTTTCTTGGATACGTGGCCAATTTAAGGGCACATTTGAGCGTCCAGAATTCGGATTGGAAAGCATTTACTGAACTTTCATTCAAATTGAACGGAGGAGGGGTTTTCGACTTCATTTATATTTTTTCGAAGAAAACATGTGAGGCGTTATTCGAAATTGTTCAAGCGCACAGAATTTTCGAAAAGGCCATTGAATGGGTTCAATCATTCAAAAGTTTTCGCAGTAGATTAATCGAACTCTTTCTTCATTCGAGGTGGTATTTGAATCATTCATTTGCAACATATCGTGCTCGTATCTAGTAGGTAATATATATTGCTGCGACTCAAGCGTTTGCGATCGTCTTTTTGAATATGTACGGAATTTATCTTTTTCGAGCATGTGATTCCAAAAAATTATTGACGAAGTACTTTTCGCAAACTCGTGAATGAATATATTTTCCAACGAACGTTAAAAACTCGAACTCAGAAACTTCAAATTTGCCTAGTGAATAATAATTTCCGAAAACCGGTTCTCAATGGGGTTGGATTAAATATTAGGAAATTTCTCACACTTATCCGAGAAAATGTTCAAAACAACAAAGAATAACTGAAAAAGAAAATTAATGGAATTTAAAGCTGTGTTCATGAAGAGTTTGAAATTCTTATTAAATTCAACGGGAAGGTTTCATTCTGCCAGGGCACTTTTTCAGAAGCATTTTTCAGTCAGGCTCTGAAGGAGTGGATGCTGCGGAGGCGAAAATGACAACGGTTGTGTTTTCTATTTTTTCTACCTACTCGAGCAAGTAAATATTTCAGGGTCACCACAAAAAGGAGTTGTAAGGTTCTAATAATCAATGGTAGAGAAAAACGTAGTAGACCTGAAATTTTGAAAGAAGGACTTTCATATAAACCTTCCAGCAAGTTTTAGCCTAGCTATTCCAGTCACAGATTTCTACGGCCAGTTTGACCTGAAATCAAGATTCTCGTTTAATTGAAAACATCGACGAGAAAAATCAAAATCGCATAATACTTATCAAAACTAGATGAAGAAAAATCAAACAGAGTTAAAACATTCAGCTGAATTAATCAATCAACGAAAGTAAGGCGAGAAGACGAGCAGGAGTGACTCTACAGAGAACAAGCATATGAGGCTGTCCACGTAAGATTCGAGATAGATCGGAACACAAAAAAATTGCCGTTTTCAAAATTCATATCACTTGAGCACCCTAAAAAACTTAGGTATGCGCTTCTAGAATTTTCAGAAAACTTTTTTTTGAATGTTATGAAATCCCAATGTTGGGATTTTTTTAACATTCCTTAGTCTGGATCCTCAATGGAAACAAATTCCTGTGATTAAGAAAAATCTTATTCGGGGTTATCGACTATGGGGAATCGATTGGCGTTATCGAAATTTTCAAAATTGCGCTCAGTTAAGAAAATAATTTTCTTAATTTATCTGAGCCCAGATCCTGCAGATAGAGACTATGCTCAAAAGATGAGCCCTGGTCGATTTGGTTCATAAAAAATATATAAATAAAAATTGATGGACAAAATCAGTCTCTTTTTTTGATCGAATGACGCTCACATGCGAAAAACCCTCAAGAGAGAGGCCGCTCATGCATTCCACGGCGCGCAAAATGGCTACAGTAGTAATAACTGTTCACGAGTAATCGATGTATATAGAATTTGAAAAAAGGCTATTTCATCTATTTAACATCATAGAATTGTGTTTTTGGTGCAGGAAAACCTCTTTTATAATGCACCCACTAAGAACAAGGTTAGGGAGGTAGCGTAAAATGCGTTTAGTAACTTGTGGGATGAACATGGATTAAATCGTGCTGCGGCGCGGTTGGGAGTATCCTCAGACAGGGATGTGGGATCACCCGGGCGGTTTTCTCCTTTGGTGCCCGGGTGATCCCACCGCCCGGGTGATCACACATCCCTGTCTGAGGATACTTGCAACCGCGCCGCAGCACGATTTCGCAATCAGCGTGCACTTTGCGGACTGAACGGCAGTGCGGAGGTGAACTGTAGCTTGTGAAGGAATGAGAAATTTGAATGTCGTATTCTTACAGTACCCCCAATGAATGAATACTTCGGATAATCATTTCTGAAAATTTCAAATATTTTTCCAAAGTTTTTTTTCAGATTTTTACAAAATATTGTTTCATTCGAAAAATTCAGTGATTCGGTTTTTCGAAAACTGGAGTATTCGTTTCAGTACTCGTATAAATTTTCCAAATATTCATTCGAACCGATTAGAGAACAGTATTCAATATATTTATTTATTCATTCGACTCCAAAAAAATCATTAAGTAAATTGAGAAAGGCTATATTCGAAAAATTTACTCATTCGGGAACTTTCAGAAATGATTATCCGAAGTATTTACTCATTTGGGGTACTGTAAGAACAGGATAATCAAATTTCTCATTCATTCAAAAGCTACATAGTGTCAAATGTCTATGATAGAGCGTTTCTGTTCCGTTTCTCTTCGAACTGTATTCCATGTTCATCCCACAAGTTACTTAACACACTTTACGCTACCTCAGTGTGCAATGACCTCCCTAATCTTGTTTTTAGTAAGTAGGTATGGTAATAGAGAGGTTTTAATTTTTTCAAAAGCACAATTTCATGATGTGAAAGTGACAAATAGCTTTTTTTAAACTCTACCTCAATTGATTACCCGTAGTCAGTTACTGCTGTAGCCATTTTGCGCGCGTTGGAATGCATGCGCGGCCTCTTTCTCAAGGGT
The DNA here is from genome assembly GCA_029168955.1 of Aplectana chamaeleonis. NCBI lineage: Eukaryota > Metazoa > Nematoda > Chromadorea > Rhabditida > Cosmocercidae > Aplectana > Aplectana chamaeleonis. Next base: position 2,043,845 of record JAPDOI010000088.1, on the reverse strand, counting down.
TTTTCGCCTGTGAGCTTCATTCGATCGAAAAAATTAGGTTGTTTGTCTCTTGGATTTTTGATTTCACATTTTTTATAAACCAACTCCACCACGGCGCATCTTTTGAGCATAGCCTCTATCTGCAGGATCTGAGCTCAGGGAATCAATAAATTATCTAACTTTGTTAATTTTCAATCGATTTGGCTCAAATTTTGTCAGCGGGTGTCTTCTAGACTCTCTCACTTATATCCAGAAGGAAATCTCAAAAAATTTGTTTCGCAGGTTTAATTAACTACTTTACCAAAATCTAAGTGATCACAAGTGCCAGGCAAAACCAAACCTCTCTAGCCGCTTTGCGGCTGGAGCGATTTTTTTACTTAGCGCAATTTTGAAAATTTCGATAACGCCAATTGATTCCTCATTGTCGATAACCTAAAACAGATTTTTTTTTATCACAGGAATTTGTTTCCATTGAGGATCTAGACAAAGGTAGGTTCAAAAAATGCCCAACTTTGGATTTTTATAAGATTTTTTAACAAACTTTTTTGAAAATTCTGGAAGCGTACACCGCCGGAGTTTTATGTGGGGGGGGGGGGGGGGGGCTCAGGCAATATGAATTTCAAAAACGGCAAAAAAAATTGTGTCCCGATCTAACTCGATTCTTACGTGGACAGCCTCATATACTGAACACGAGAACATTGCAGGTTAGATGGAAACTATTATTTCTGCTCTAATCATTATCGCAGCTACTGTCTCTACTGAGAAAGTGTTAGTTGTTGATGTATAAGGAGCAGGGTTCAAGAACCTACATAGAAGAGCCTCTCCAAAGCCACTCAATCCGTGAATGTGTGGCGTAATTTGATGTCGCGCTGCTCTTTTCGGTGCGATCGCGGGTTCAGATCCGCACTCATCGACTTTTACACATGCATGTGCATAAGTTCATAAGGAGAATTAGTTCTCGTACGTTGAGATCATAGCAGCTTGGTGCAGAACGATGTGTCGCTGTTGATGAACCGGCGTTCGTGGGTTCGTTTACCAGTGGCAGCCATTTTCGCGAACGATTATGTGGCAGTTCCCAGTTTGTTCGAGGGTAACTTCAACGTCTCACACCTTAATTCTTCCTAGTTATCGTGAGATGATCACGGATCCTAACTCTCAGTTTCGGCTAGTATACTACCACCCCTGTTTAGTGGTGTCCTTACATTCTATAGCCGCCAACGTCGTTATTACAAAGACCCTACAGACGCAACACAATACCAATAAGTGTTTCGTTAGGTGTGGTTCATTGCTACCGGAGATTCACTTCCGATAACCACTTGCTCACTGGCTATTGAAAGGAATCCACTACAATTCCTGTAAACGATTTTGTGATTATCTGCCAGAAAATGATGAAAAATAAAGGCCTCTGCATAGTCCGGTGGCAAAAGTAGCGCCGCAGCGATAGGAAACAAGGGGCAGGCGCAGATCCGAGCAACCGCCTTCTACTATTCATCTTAGCGGCGCGACTTTCTCCGCTCGACTATGCAGAGGCCTCAAGCTATGGCGAGTATAACAAGAGTAAGCGAGTTAGGCAGCGTCCATAGCAGACGTCCTAGCGTAAAGTGACCGTAATATGACGCTGGGGGTTTGCATATTCAGCAATTGTTATTGATCTGACTGTCCAGCGACCACTGCAGCCGACCAGTCGCTGACGGTGGAGGCATAGTGACCGTAACGGCTGTCACTAATATTATCGATACCATCGTTAACCACGTGCCATCCTCGGACGCGTTGAATGCACCAGCCCTCGAGCGTCATGCGCCAGCATTTGAGCGCTGGCGCATTATGCTCCGACGCTTTGCCGCTGGTCGTCTACTATGGACGGAGCCTCATGGCGGGCATCAGCAAATAATGGCTCACGTCTGCGTACCGCCGCTGGTGTAACGTTACGATTTTGCCTACCTCAACCTATGAACGCTGATTTAAACACCCTGCACAGACAGTCCTTTCTACTCGTCCCTCTCACTTGTCCTTTTCTTGCCTTCAGACCTTCACACCTACATTAAGGTGTGTCTCACTCACCTAACATGGTTCCACAGCACATTATAGGATAGACATCAAACGATATCAGATAGTTGAATAGCAGCGTCATCGTTTGAATGGTCTTTTGCACGGGTAGGTATTGACTGCTCGAGTTCCTTTTAACATCAAGATCGAGGCACTCCACAAACCTGGACCTCTTCCAGAACTCGAGGAATTTCTGTGTGTCGATGGGAATTGACAGATTCCCTCTTTCTTCACATTCCAGCCTGAATGTTAGTAGTGTAAGATTGTCACAGCGCATTCCTAACTTCATGCATTAAGAAAACCTTGAAGTCTTACTGCGGAACAAGTCTCGTGATATTGTCAAAAATCCGCAAATAGTTCCTATTCCGTTCTTCCTCATAGTACAATATATCATATTGGCCGTATGTCATTTGTGTGATTGTTTTTGAAAGAACTACGTCTACAGCTAGTTGAACATTTCTTTCCTCTGATTGGCATTGGTTCTCGTAAAGATCACGCAGAATCTTTGAATCGATGAGAATCGCCGGAAATGGAGGGTCGATTTGTTCCAGCAGTAATGAGCAATTGATCTGGAACAAAGTCATCAATAGGAACCTTTAGAGTTCTCCCTAGCGTGATGCATGTAGGTTTCTACAATATCTGATAGATTACTCGAAGCATTCTTCTTATCCTCATTTTTCTATGGTATGATGAGTGTTCCTTGAGTTCTACTGATATGTAGTTCCCTATAATGTGGAAAATTGAGGCAAGTTTGGAATTTCTAGAATAGTATCTAACTTCATATTACTATAGTCCTTATATAGAAGAGTGCACAAGTTCCCCCTCATAACCGCAGTCCCTGCTACTGTAATATATCACGGCAACGCATGCTGTGGCTAACCTCATCTCACTTTTTCTCATCCACCTCCAGAAAAAAACCATGAACCTTTGTTCGACCACTGCCCCGTTGCCGGCATTCGTGCTCTCAGGCCTCTCTCATAGTTGGACGATAGGTCGTAGTCCGTATGCGAGTGAAGCACGTAAAACGAGAAACCGATGGGCCTCCTGGGCTGTCCATAGTTCCTCCTAGTTCCTCCTGGCTCGTTCGCTGTCAATATACGAGTACAGCGAGCAAAACGAGGACAAAACAATGTTCTCCGATAGGCCGCCTTAAGTGGGTCGTGGTCTCTTCCACTCCCACCCGGTCGAGATACAAGTAAAGACCCTCAGACGTTCGCTGATGGCTACAGGACGTCGATCCGCCCAGAACGAGTCACCGCTGGCAAACAGGCAGCTCTACGCGGGGCCGTCCCGGTGTGCTGTTGAGCAGGGGGCGACGGGCTGTTAAACAGCCCATCGACCGGCAATCCCGCCGAGTACCTTAAATCGACGCAGACCGAGTTGTTGTTCACGTCGATTCGGGATGTCTACGGCTGCGCAGGTCGATGGGCAGCAGGGATGAGCGGAGTTCCGCGTTTCGCGTTCCGAAGCTCGCAGTTTCGCGCATTTTTGGCATTCCGCGTTCCGCATTCCGAAAACCGCAGAAAACGCCGCGGAATGCGAAAATATCGGGTCGTTTGGGACCTAAGAAAACATTAGATGATTTCTGAATTTTTCGCGTTCCGCAAACCGCATTTCCGCGCATTATTAGGCGTTTCGCGCCCGATTTCCGAAACCAAAGAAAAAAATTTTTGTTCCGAAACCCGAAAACCGATTTCCGAATTTCATAATTTTATTCCGCTCATCCCTGATGGGCAGTTCTACAGAAGTCTCTTGACAAAGTAGATCCTGTTGTTAACGAGTCCTATCTTGTCAAGTGACTCTACACTCTCTTGACAAGATAAATCCTGTTAACACGAATCGTACCCCCACGCCTGTTTCAATTCAGCTCGAAATCGAATCTTAATCTCTCATCTTATATTCTCTTTTCTATTCTAATCTCTTATCCCTATAATTATTTGACTAGCGAGACCAAGCAAAGTTTTTGCTGAAGAAACTTTGCCCGTGCGCCAAGTTTTCGAGGCAGATTAATTTCTCTAGACTTGTTTTGACTAACTTTTTTGTATCCAAGAGTTGCTATCCGTATGATCTCTTTCAAGTAGAGCAGGCTGGCGGACATTTGGGGAAAGGGTGTAAAAAGCTGGGATGAAATATACGAAGCAATTTGTGCGGCAAGTTGGTAATTTACCATGGCACAAAAATTCTCACCGAAGTGAAGCAAATTTTTCTTATAAAGTTTTTCATGTTTAGTACTGTCGTCATATCTTTATCACCAGCTAGACTTGCTTCCGATTTTCTAGTCTGTCCAGAGTTTCAACTGTGAATCCTTGGAGAAGAACGCTGTAGGAATGAATACACACCGCTCTCCATTTCTTTTATGCCGTACCCCCCAAAAATCGGGTATCATGTATCGGGTATGGTATCGGGTATTCAGGCTTACGGGAATCTGAGGAACACTGTTTTGCTCTTTCATTTTACTTCGTTATATCCAAGCTTAACCGTTGAAAAACGCTGTTAGGGGTAACGTGTTTCTCATGGTTGTATCTCTAGTATCACAGAATTTCCCCAAACTGGGAACACTTGGTAATGTGTTATTCAAAACACTAGATGGAGACTGGGAGCGCTTCTCACATTTTGTCCGTATTGGGAAAGGGAAGTGCTGGCGCTGTAGTTGATACTGATCTTAGAAGGGCTCTCCGGAAAGACGTGGTTTAAAGGCATCGTACGAACAGAAAACCGAATATTATTTTTTCACGTTTTTCTGTAGCTTGGATACTCTAGTGCCCGAAAATGTCGAAAGAGCCCATGAAAAACCTTCAATTGTAAGGAAAGTTCAGTCGGAACGCTTTGTTAATATAAATTTTAATTTCGCGCCAAAATCGTTTTTCAAGTTTTTCTTCGTTTGGAAGCCTCGTCACTGTCATTTTCGAAGTTTTTCTGCATGTGGGGCTTGTGCCGAAACTGTTTTTCATGGTGCTTGACGGTGATATCAGCATTTTATGAAAAAGTGCTAGATGACTGGTGAGAACTGGTGACGGGTTCCCAACTTTGACCCCTTCCAACCACATTACCCTACGTTTTTGACATGCCGAACTTTACCGGTGTGCTCTAAGGTGCGTCCGAACGAGAATGGCTGTCCACGCGGCCGGCGTGCTTGGCAGGCGGCCGTCGCGTTCGCCGCTCTCGGACGAGCAGGCGAAAAGTGCTCACCGCCATCGACAACGAACGAGGATGGCACCGGCTGGCAGCAAGCACTGCGCCGATCAATCAGTGGGAGAGGGGACCGCCGTCGTTGAAATCCAACACTCGTCCAAGGGCGACACATGCGACGGCCGCCTGCCAAGCACGCCGACCGCGTGGGTCGCCATTCTCATTTGGGCACACTTTACCAGTCTAATCAATGAAATCGAACCTGAAAAACGAAAAGTGATTCTTAGCGCGAACGATGCCTTTGAGCATTCGAAAAATTCCGTGCGGGAAAAAAGCATTGCGTGAGGTGACATCTCATTCGTGTCCTGTGGACAACAGCGAACGTCTGAGACAGAAAACGAGGGCCAAAATTCGTCCTCCAAAGATCCGGTGCACTTTGTTCGTAGTACCTCCTTGTAGCAGCCATGGGAAAGTTTCGTAGTACCTCCTTGTAGCAGCCATGAGAAAGTTCGAGATAAGAAAATGCCTTCGCGATGGCCGCTTCAGACGCACGCTGACCGCGTGGGCAGGCAGTCTCCTTTGGATAGACTTTATGTATAACTCCGAAACACATTTGGACACAGTTAGTGCATTTTCTTCGGCTGGTTTTGGGAGCAGAAGATCAATATTAAGCGGATATCATACAAACGAACGCAGACAGACCCTTTAGGTGCATTTTTATTTTCATTTTTTTCTATTTTTCTAAGACTCCGGTGAGTATCAGCCAACTGACCAGTACTGACGGCGTATTTTATTCATCAAAGACACCCCCTACATTAGGGATTTGGATCTGGCTCTCCTTTTGCTGTTGCCGCTCTCTCAGTGACCCAGGCTTGTGGGGCTCTATTGCGTCATTCAGGAAAGCTGGTCTAGAAGCACAATTCGATCTGTCATTAGCACAGAAAGGATAAGGGATAAGGGTAGATTTTCGAATGGTGAACTTGATGTGGTCCTGTCATAACCGTCTAACTCATTCACGAACACGTGTCCCACCGGTGGGACAGGCCTTTACTACCACCTCCGACTGCGCGTCCCACCTGTGGAACACGCGGTCCGAAGTGGTGTTTTTTTTTCCAAAAGCTTCCCAAAAATCGATTTCTGCGCCACATGACGAATTTGTAAACTTACTAATGTTCAATGCATTTACTAACTCTAGACTCGACTACGGAAGCCGTGGTCCGTCGGCGAGTTTTTCACCCAAAACAATGCTTTGGCTACCAAGTGTTATCCAAATTACGAAGAAACGGCGAGAAACACACTAAATCGTCAAATTTCGGAGAAATTATTCTATCACATGAAGTAGTTGTCCGGTTGAATGAACATGTTCACGGTGGTTGTCACTGGTTTAAAATGGGGCTGATCAAGAATGGAAGAATATTCTAGGCAAAACAGTATTAGTTAGGGTCTGAAGGAAAGAACGGAGCAACACAAAATAGAGAATTGCAAAAGACGGGTCTACGAAGGATTTCCTTGTTACAACAAACAGTTCCACTGAGAGTAAAGAAGCGGGGTGAGAGTAAATGATCTCGGTCCCTTCTGGTGCGTTTTTCTCGGTTTCCTCGTCATTTCAGTTCTACTCGGGGGCCAAACAATCGATTCAGCTATTAATCTCAAAATCGAAGATTATCGTTAACACTGCCTTTAAACAATGACTTTACTGATGATGATCCCTTGGAGTTCGCCGAGTAATCCATTAATGTCCCACTTTGGTTTGCCTGATAGATTTTCTTTGCCCTAATGACTCTTGCATTCTCGTTTAAAAATTAGATCCTCCCCCTCTATTTGAACCCCTCCTGTCTAAATGAACCCCCCTTTTATCGGGGGTTGAAACATAGTACACCCTGGTGTTGAATTACAGGAAATATGGTAATATCAATGGTTAATGCATGATTCCCAATGGGGCCTGCAGCCTCCTTCCTCTCTAGCGCCCAAAGCTGCGATCTTCGTTCTTATCACTATAGCATGAACGTAGCTCTGTTTCAGACCCCCGAGTGGATCTATGTATACGCGATGCGTGCAGGTTCATGGAATCTGTAAAAGAAATAATACTGGAAAATATTTCTCCCAACCTCATGTCACTTCCTCTCTTTCTTTCAGGTTTCGAAATCACATACTGGGCGTAACTGCTAGATAAAATAGAGAGGTTTCATGAAATTTTAAAAGATATGCTACATAGAGAAACCGAACTATCTTCATAAGTCCAGGACTGTGCCTGAGTACCAATTGCGCTATTTGTGCTCCAGAGCATGAGCTTACCTCTACGTAGACAAGGTTGAGGCGTGGGGACCGTCGACTGCAAAGGTATTAGTTATGCTATGTCGTTTTAGGAGGTACAGTCCGCACGAAGCGCACGGAATAGGGGCTCTCTACACACCGAGGGTAGCCGTCTTGCCTTTTGCGACTCTAGTTCCACTCGAAACCACTTCGCTTGAATTGAGTAGCGCGACGTGTCGAACTGCAAAAAAAGAAAGCTCCTCCCTCTGTGTATAGAGAGACCCTGCAATTTCGGGGGTGTTCGTATATTTATGGAACGGAGTGTAGTAGGTCAAGGTCCGTAAATGTTTTCAGTTCACATACATATGTACATTGACAATATGTGGACAATACAATCATTATGAACTCGAGAAAGGTGTTACAACACCCATCCTTAAAGGCACAGTCCAGCCTCGGAATCGTTTTTCTGCTTTTCTTTCTATATTGAGAACGGCCCCACGCTGATTCCAATAATGTCTCTGAAATCGTACAAGACCCCCTAGGAACGAAGTTATGGCCCCTCAAAATTGAGCTACGGAAGCATGGTGGACGAGTTGCCCGAGGCCGGTAACTTTGGTCATTGGCAACCGATGTATGCGAGCTGAGCTGAACAAAGAGAGAGTTCAAGAATACAGGGAAGAACGAGGCTGTTGATCGGATACCATTGCTCACCTCGCCACTGCTGAGCTCGAAAGATCTTAAAAAGGGCATGCCAAAGTGGCTCCCTGATGTGGGCGCCCCAGGGTGACTTCCTGCTTATTCGGAGGAATTGAGAGCTCGCACTTGGCAGGTGTTATATGGGGTGGGCTTACCTCACAATTATTTTAAAATATCAGATTTCGCCCATGAGCTTAGACTGTGCCTTTAAACGAAGTGTTCACGGTAAAAGAAATTGTGTTTCATTTTTCATCAGGAATGGGTAGTGGAAGGGCATACTGAAACGTTAACGTCAAAAGAACGCATGAAAACGAGCCAGGAAGAACCCAAAAGTGCCAAAAGTTGGGACTTTGAGCGCAACGCAAACCCCAAAAGCGCAATGCCCTCCCTCCGACGTGAACAAATGAAAACTGGAGATCGTGAGATAAGCGTTGGTTACCCATCAATGGCCCCGTTCGTCCCTTCAACCCTCAACTTCTCTCTGTACTCTGGTCAGCTCGCACACATCGGCTGCAAAAGATGGAGGCTACAAGCCTCGAACAACTCGTACACAATGATTCCCTAGCTCAGTTTCTGAGAGGCTATAACTCCGTTCCCAGAAGGTCTTGTACGATTCCAGGGACGTCATTGGAATCAGCATGGGACCATTCGCAAGACAGGCGGGAAAACGGGATAGGGTCTACACACCGAGGGAGGAGTTGTCCCCTTTTAGCAGTTTGATACGTCATGCGCCTCAAAGCGAGCGAAGTGGTTCCAAATAGAATTAGGGCCGCCAAAAGCGGGACAACTCCTCCTTCGGTGTGTAGAGAGCCCCTGTCAACGGGAAAACAGAAAAGCGATTTTCAGGTTGGACTGTGTTTCAATGTTATAAGCAAATTCAGCCAGTACTCGATTCTCAATGCATCCTCTATTTAGATTTGAATATGATGAGGGGTACGAGGTGGTGGGAGGAATAAAGATGTTTAAAAGGGAAAAGGGAGTTTTAAGGGGGAGATGGACCGGAACGTACTTGAGAGTACCGCCCGTGGCAGTGTTGGGTATATGGTGTGAGGGAAACTAGATAGCATGAAAGTAGAAACTCCTCCGCCAAGGGTTGACGTTGGAGCATGGTAAGAAGTGTAGCCTGGGATATTAGGATGGGGGTAGGTAGGGGATGGAGAGAGCTTGGTTTCTTGAACCATGATGACATCTGGATGGTAAGTACGTGCGAAGAGAGAGAGAGAGAGAGAGAGAGAGAGAGAGAGAGAGAGAGAGCGGAGAAAGCTTGGCACGAAGGCCGTTGAGATTAATATGTACAATGGAAAGTGGGCGATTGGAGTTTGAGGAATGAGAGGTGGTGGGTGAGGAGCACAAAAGACAACGAAAAGATTAGTTGTGATGCCTCACAGAACTGAGACCCGAACAGGAGAGATGCACCCACCTCTGACATCCGAAGCACTAGACGCTGGTATCTCTCCAGGTGACATCCTTGCCGCACGTGGCGCATAGATACTTCTGAGCGGGTCCAGGATTCCTCTCCACGCCGGCCTTTTGCAGGAGAATCCGAAGGAGAGACGCGGCCGACCAGCGCCTCTCCCATGACAAAACCCTCTTCGAGCAAGATTGACAGCAGCAAATCTGATGTTTGTCCGGACTGTGGTTCTATCGGCAATAACAATGCACATTTATTTAACTGTCCGGAGGGACCAACCACGCTGACCGCAATGGATCTATGGATGAATCCAGTACTGGTCGCTCAATTCCTTCGCCTTTGACCAAGCCCTCTATGCGGCAGCAAAGCAGAAGAAGAGGATTTGAATATTTTGATATATCGCATGGAAACTTCTATTTCATTTTTTCTCATTTTTCTTCCTGAAAGAACAGTGTCCAGCCATTTATTATCATATTCTGAAGGCCGGTTTATACTACCAAACTGGGACACATCTTGGTGGGATATTCCGGAGTTTTTTCGTCGTTTTTCTAGTTTAGTGATCTCTTACTATGTACGCTCCGTGTATGTGGATCCTCGTCCTATTTCCTTGCTATACCGGTTCTAAGATCTCTGACAATGTTTCTGGCTTCAAAGAATATTGTATCAGATAATACATACATAGATATTTAGGGTTCGGTTTCTCTATGCATCTAGACGTTCTATGTGCTACTGAAGTCGCATAAATATTGTTTTACTGAGGAAGGTTATCGATAAAATTGACTTCCCTGAACCTAATGCGTTTCTGAGAATCTAGGGTGGCCTAAGAAGATTTTTTGAAAATTTCCGCGTTATCGAAAATTGCAATTAAGTGCATATTTGGACATCCCGCGCCCCAGTTCCGCAAATCGAGAGAAACAAATTTGTTCCGAAACCATAAAACCGATTTGCGGAATTTTGAATTTTTATTCCGCTCATGCCGGATTCCGATTCTCGAAGATATACGTGAATCGAATTAATGGGAACATACCGGAATAGATCGTGCAGCGAATTCAACAGCACTAGACAGTATTGCAGTATTGGATCCGTAAGACATGAATATGAGCACCAGTAATGAAGCTATGATGAAAAAGGACATCAGTATAGGTCGAAGCGGTGGCATTACCTAACATACTTAGGAATCTACTTCGATCACAGGAACTTTGACATTCGAATGTCGCGACAACCTTTGGCACAAATTGGAAAGCGCACATCGTTGATTGGTTTTTCCATAGGTAGTTTTCCTATTATGTAGCGGAACAACGGCTGTAAAAGCCGTCGTTTTTATAAATCGTGTTATCATTTCTGCCTTCCACTTGAAATTTCGAAGATAACGTCCATACTGCACTTCTCACTCCTCATTTAAAATTATTAAACATTTTTTCAACGAATCTGGCGTGGAATGGAGCTGAAGCATTTACTCCTTATCCTTGATGTCGTATGAGTAAAACAACGGTGCCTTATTGGAAAATGTTTTCGGCATTTTTCGGACCATAAATTGCGGTCGGAAATAGAAAGCAGTTCTCGTAGTTATTTTTCAAAAAAACTTTAAAAAATCAAGATCGAAGGGGCGAAACACGACTGCGACTTATGACGTGAGAAAATTGTACAGAATTTCGAGCACCGTTTCATATCAATGAAGGCGCATATTTAATGTTAAAAAATGACTCATATTCTCATTTAGAAGAAAAACTACTCGCACTTTCCCTTTTAAATTTTGCGGAACATCCCCCCCTCCTCCCCCAAACGCTCCGTCGTTGTACTCACAACGGACCCCATTTTAGCGTTGTGAGAGTTGAACAAAATGAAGTAAAGTGCGAGGATGTTCTTGCCACCAGTTGTAACAGCTATGGGTTCCTCTTGCCCAAATCTATATGCCAAGAAGTTATGAACTCGAAACTGTCGATCATAGTAGAAAGTGCAAGTTTGACCTATTGTAAGTTCATGAAAACATGAACGGATATTAGAGTCGTATTCAAAGCCTCAAATTACCTTCCTGGACGAGGTTTCAATGCGTTGTAAAAAGAAGTTAAATGCGAAGATATATTAGCGGGTGATCTTTGCCGGCCGGAGGGCTCCTGCCTGGTCTATGCTTAGCCCAGCCATCACGTCGGAGCGGCGTGGCAGTGGTAGAGTGGCGCAATTCTTGAGCCTGACAGAACGGTTCGACTCCCCCTGGTGACAAAATTTTTCGCGATTTGTAAAACTGCTATATTTGGCCCTAAATACACATCCCAAATGTTAAATGAGCATTATATTCTACTTCTTCTACTTAACTTACGCCTCCAATATACTTGCGAATCTGTCGGCTAAGTTCTTTTGTCCCTCGATGGCGCAACATCGACACCGGTACATTGAGGTTTGAATAGTTGGATTACACGAAGGTTGTTCAATATTTGTTTCTGATTGCATTAGGGACCAAAAGACTACTATCGCGATCAGCTAAATGATCTAGAAAAAATCGACAAGTAAGACTTGGCGTAGCCGTTCCTCTAGCGAGGCATGGCTCTCGCACACAGTCGCTGATGCACGTCTCCATCTTCTTGTTTTCAAAGCTCAAAAGTTTTCGGTAGACTTAGGAAGGACTTCTTGAAAAGCCTAACACTGTTTCCGGATTCGTATTTTAGTGTTCTGGGAGATTACAGCGTGCTACGGTCGATAAATTTGTATTGCAACTACCGTAACCTACCGCAATCGTTCGGTAACTTGAAGAAGAAACCACTTTTTCGTGTTCAGCGACCCAAAAAACACTGGGCGGAGATTGAGAAGAAATTTTTTTTTAAACAAGGTGCTGAGTTGATCGCAAAACGCTTGGCTCCGGGCGAGATTGAACCAGCATATTCCCTTTCCGGGGGAGCGTATTATCGCACTGCACCACCGAAGCCTCAGCGTCGCTCTCACACAACTGCTCGGTAAATCTTCACCAAAACAATCATCCTTTCACCCGCATAACGGGATCGCACTGCACTGCATACCATAACGTGCACTGCGACGTTGAACTGCAGTTACGGCAAAAAAAACAACCAAAAATCGTGTAAGACTTAACTAGGGCATCATCTTGACAGGTCTACGACTGTTAGATAGTCTCTGACGGTATACCTGTTTCATCCCGTTATGCGGGTGAAAGGATGATTGCTTCGGTGAAGATTTACCGAGCAGTTGAGTGAGAGAGGCGCTGGGGCTTCGGTGGTGCAGTGCGATAAGGCGCTCCCCCGGAAAGGGAATATGCTGGTTCTATCTCGCCCGGAGCCAAGCGTTTTGCGATCAACTCAGCACCTTGTGTAAACATACCATAACGTGCACTGCAACGTTGAACTGCAGTTACGGCAAAAAACAACCAAAAATCGTGTAAGAAGTTTTTTTGCTCTCAGAAGCCCCAGGGGATATGTACATAGGTAGCAGAATCTCATGTTTGGTGGTCTGGAGTTCGAAATTTTCTATTCCGCCCAAACTTCGTCCAGAGAAGTTCTTGGTGGGCTCAACCAAGCAATTAGGTCCGTTCTGGGATTTTGCTTTTTCACTGTAGGTTATGGTGAATAGAACGATAATTTATTGCCTACAGTTTCGAGCTTAAAACCTGCTGTAATCTAGGTTCAGGCAAGGCATAGTCACAGATATTACTACTCATAGCAAGTAACTCCTCGCGAAGCACTTCATTTTGCTCAACTTGCGCAAAGCTAGAATGGTTTCTCTTATTGGACCATTACCCTCACGAACGAGGTTTGTATTTGGATGGGTTTTCGCATCCTGCATGGTGAACTGATGCAGTGCCAGCGATACGGAAACCATATAGATATTAGAAGTGTTTAATAATAGCAGAATGCTCAACGATCCTAAGATAATATTTGCATTGAAGCAAAATAGTGATTTCTCTTCATTTTTTGCTAATCTCCAGAGGCTTCTTGACTGAATACACAGAATGCGAGGCGCCTAGGAGCACTTTGGCTGGTTATAACTGTCGCGCGCAGCACTCAAGCGGCGTGAACGCAGCAGCTTTCCGTCGCGCGGGTCACTTGTATCAGCAGAACTGCTCCTAGGCTCCACCCATTCTGTGTATTCAATCTAATAGCCATCTCTTTACCCGTTAAATTGTCGTCAGCCTTCTGCTGTAGCTTCGAAAAAGGGCCATTAAGCGTAAAACACGTTACCCTTAGGGCGTGAGTACACTTAATCATGATGTAGAACAGCTCAGGTCAATGACATGAAATCTTCCGAATGTAACTGAAATTAGGATGGAGAGAAGAAGACGTAACGTAACTGCTGTAGTCTAGCAACGCTCATCGTCGATGTTTAGTCTCGTAAAATTCTGAATTTGAATGCGCGAAATGTCATAAATGCTTGCGTTCACGCTCGTTAGACGATAAAATGTGTCAAGATCCGTTTCAGCTGCTGCCCATAGGATGGGTATGCTCAAAAACTCCAGAGTAGAATCTGAGGAGTAGTGTTTTTGAGCGTAAGCGTTTGCCTCAGGATAATTTGAACAGCCTACCTGAGATCAGAGCCTCATTGCTGATCGAAATATTTGTTGTGAGGCTTCCAACAATCTGTAAATGTTCCAAAAAGGTTTATCGCGAGAATCTGTCCAAAATTCGCAATAAACGCCGTCTCAAAACTTCGCTTCTGGTAAGCTTTCGGTGCTTCGCACCTTCTTTAGACCTGAAATACATAGATTACTGCTGCACTGGAATCCACTTGACAGCAAACTGGCCTGGTCTGTCGTACTCTGTGGTTAGACCGCGACTACAATACCCACCCTAAGTTTTGGCAAAAAGGCGAAAAAAGCGCGGAAATTCGCTTTTTTCGTCTTTTGATCATAACTCGCTTCAGAGTGAACGATTTTCAACTTTGAAGACAGTTTTGGAATCAACATTGATCCCTCTTTCTTTTTGATCGATACGTGGCTTACTCTGAAACAATGCATATAGGGTTGACAAAATCAATCGAGTGGGTGAGTATGAGCTGCTGAAATGTGTGACTGGGTCTACTCTAGTTTATTCGAATATTCGGTTCAGCTTTTCTTTTCATTTTACAATTTGTATTTTTTATATTTTCAATTCTTTTGAAAATTTAATCTCACTCTTCCTCTAGGTATTATTTATTAGCTATTCATTCAGTTATTTGCTTGAAACTTTTTGGTTCTTAAATATTTTGGTTTTCTATTTGTATTTAATACTTATTTCAATTTGCTTTATTGGATTTTTATACGAATTTTCACTGTAATTTGAATACTTTATAATTCAGTTTGATTACTATAACTATCGCTTTATCTGGAAAATGATTTCAATAACAACGATAAAATATTATTCGGATATGAATCGTTTCAACTTTGACTTCAGACGAACAATTCATAACACTGAAAACTTTTAGAGTCTTTGATGTAGGAGCAAATTCAAGTTTCAATTGTTTGTGTCAATATTAACAATTTCTTGGAGTTATTATTTTCAAAATGCGAAATTACCATTCGTCGCCCTGATTTCTAGAATTTTTTCAAGTTTGTGAAAACAGTTATTTTTTGAAGTAGTTATGACATATTTCACCCTTCCACGAAGTTGAAATTCTTCAGAATCTATGAAACTTCAACCTGAAAACATTACCACTCGATTCTTGTCGTATTGTGAATTTCGAAACTGTCTCCATACCTGGGAAACAGTCAAGATTTACTGATCCTGCCTGGTTTTGGATGAACTCCGCGCTGGCAATGGTCCCCTTAGCTGCCTGCGCCTCCACTACTTTCACTCTATCTACCTGTTCCTCTCGACGGTCTAACGCACTCCTCGCTCGAAGACAGTCCCGGAAAGGGATTGAATTCGAGCAGCGAAGATGGGCTAGAAAGACAGCGGTGGAAGGTGCGGTCGTCGGAAAAGCAATGTTCCGAAAGCATAATGGGTGGCTTCTGCAATGTTGGTGTATGGGGACGAGATAAAAGTAGTTGACGGTATGGGGGTTGTTTTTCGGACAGCCTCGGAGGCTTCAGAAAATAAAGTTTAACCGTGTGGGTGGCCAACATCATACGCGCATTTAGAGAAAATCGGAACAGAACTAGCTCTATGGGTTGTCCTTTCCTGGGATTCCAGTCCCGTTCTCGAACTGTGCTATCGGTGAGTGAATCCTTAGTCGCAGACCATCCAGAAACCGACGCGCGGCCGCGGCGCATCACCGCACTGATGACTCCACCAAGCAAAGGTGTGACTCAACCAACTAACTGCTCTTCGACAATTGCGGTCAGGAATTATTGAATACAAGGAGAAGGATCGGAATATGGAATTTTCATTTTCTCAATTTCATAAAAATCACCCGCGAGCATTGCACCCACACGGATAAATGCGTTCTTTTCTGAACCTCCGAGGCTGTCCGAAAACAGCCCTGGCATACCGTCAACTACTTTTATCTCGTCCCCATACACCAACATTGCAGAAGCCACCCATTATGCTTTCGAAACATTGGTTTTCCGACGACCGCACCTTCCACCGCTGTCTTTCTAGCCCATCTTCGCTGCTCAAATTCAATCCCTTTCCGGGACTGTCTTCGAGCCAGGAGGGTGTTAGACCGTCGAGAGGAACAGGTAGATAGAGTGAAAGTAGTTGAGGCGCAGGCAGCTAAGGGACCATTGCCAGCGCGGAGTTCATCCAAAACCAGGCAGGATCAGTAAATCTTGACTGTTTGAGGTATGGAGACAGTTTCGAAATTCACAATACGACAAGAATCGAGTGGTAATGTTTTCAGGTTGAAGTTTCATAGATTCTGAAGAATTTCAACTTCGTGGAAGGGTGAAATATGTCATAACTACAGGTGACCTCCGCACTGCCCTTCAGACCGCACAGTGCACGCTGATTGCGAAATCGTGGTGCGGCGCGGTTGCAAGTATCCTCAGACAGAGATGTGGGATCACCTGAGCGCTTTTGCCTTTGGTGCCCGGATGATCCCACCCCAGTGCGGAGGTGAACTGTACTTCAAAAATAACTATTTTCACAAACTTGAAAAAATTCTAGAAATCAGGGCGACGAATGGTAATTTCGGATTTCGAAAATAATAACTCCAAGAAATTTTTAATATTGACACAAACAATTGAAACTTGAATTTGCTCCTACATCGAAGACTCTAAAAGTTTTCAGTGTTATGAATTGTTCGTCTGAAGTCAAAGTTGAAACGATTCATATCCGAATAATATTTTATCGTTGTTATTGAAATCATTTTCCAGATAAAGCGATAGTTATAGTAATCAAAACTGAATTATAAAGTATTCAAATTACAGTGAAAATTCGTATAAAAAATCCAATAAAACAAATTGAAACAAGTATTAAATACAAATAGAAAAACCAAAATATTTAAGAACCAAAAAGTTTCAAGCAAATAACTGAATGAATAGCTAACAAATAATACCTAGAGGAATAGTGAGATTAAATTTTTAAAGAATTGAAAATATAAAAAAATACAATTTGTAAAATGAAAAGAAAAACTAGACCGAATATTCGAATAAACTAGAGTATACCCAGTCACACATTTCAGCAGCTCATACTCACCCACTCGATTGATTGTGTCAACCCTATATGCATTGTTTCAGAGTAAGCCACGTATCGATCAAAAAGAAAGAGGGATCAATGGTGATTCCAAAACTGTCTTCAAATTTGAAAATCGTTCACTTTGAAGCGAGTTATGATCAAAAGACGAAAAAAGCGAATTTCCGCGCTTTTTCGCCTTTTTGCCAAAACTTAGGGTGGGTATTGTACGAATAAACGGAGTCTCACCCTTCTGCGTCCTTAAATACTTAGAGACGCAGTGGGGCATCATGGTGATGTATTACAGTAACCGAGAGCGGCAATTGGCATATTTTCTTATCCGTGCAGTAACCACACTCCCGTCTCCCACATCTATCTTCGTAAGGCCTTGAAAAGGTGAGTATGCTTTTCAGGTTTGGAGGTGGGCGAAATATGAGCCGTACAGGCAGCGATGCGTTTTTCACGACATTGTTCACTCTGTGGGCCACAAGCAAGTTAACATATGGCATAATCAAAGCAACACCGTTCGGCGTATTGTAGGGTCTCCACGAGTTTGTACGTGCGTGATTACAACCATTATCGCTTAGAATACGGCCCACCATGGAGTCCATTTCATCCGTCCCAAACGTGCTGACTCTGTCCTTTGTCATGGTCAAGTTTCGAACGACGTTAGCCTTCATACATATGGGGTGGCAGCTTCTAGAGTTCTAGAGACAGCTTCACTCGAGACCCTACAATACACCGGACGGTGCTGCTTTGATTATGCCATACGTCAACGAGCTTGTGGCCCATAGAGTGAACAATTTCGTGAAAAACGCATCGCTGCCTGAACGGCTCATATTTCGTCCACCTCCAAACCTGAAAAGCATACTCACCATTCCAAGGCCTTACGAAGATAGTGTGGTTACTGCACGGATGAGAAAATATGCCAATTAACTGGGACACTTTACCTGATAGAGTGCCAAGGCTGTGGAGAGAAGTACGTGGGCGAAACAGGTAGGCCCCTACACAAACGGTTGGGCGAACATCGTAAGGTCATGAGAAACCCAGCTTCATATCCAACTAACAGCTTTTCAAGGCATAGGACGCTCAAGCATCTTTAGGAAACTCCCTTCCGGGCTGTATATTTCAGTGTTACACCGCTCAGTTGAAAACACGATAGAAAAGAAAGTATTAGAGGCAATTGAGATCAAACGGTTATACCCGGAAATAAACAACCGAGACGAATTAAAGGCAGCATACACGCTCGTAAACTTGATTGAGATAACTACGGAAAAAGAATGGTATGGCCCATATTACAATGCCTACGAAGAGTGAAGCGTCAAAACGACCCATTGGCCGCTACATGACTTAGCAGCACCAGTCCTGGCTTTCACGCCCCTTGTATTTGCCCTTTTCCTGCAGCGCAAGGTTGCTGGGTCATATTCACCGTTGGTGCTGTTGGAAGATTGCCTAACAAGTGAACCACACACGTCACTGACGGCGAAGATCACCCAGAAACCCTGCGTTGGAGGAAAAGGTCAAATACAGGGGGCGTGAAAATACAGGGCGGGGCCAACATCTAACTCATGTAGTGGGTCGTTTTTGACACATCAAAATGCGTAGGCATTATGTTGTAAGCCATACGGTTCGAGTCACATTGTTATCCCAACCACGTTTACAAGCATGTATGCTGCCTTTAAGGGGTCGTTTATACTTCCGCCGCTGCGCGGCGCGGCGAGATGCAATACAACCATATCGATCAAGAGGGGCCGCCTCGCGACTTTACGAGGCGTTTAGAGTTTTTCTGCTCGGAATCTTCCAACGGTGCCGCACGCGGCCGCCGCCTGGGTGCTGCCGCGCCGCCCGCGGAAAGCAGGCGGCGCGGCGGCCACGTGCGATCCGCATTAACATCATATGCTTCTCTTGCTGTTATTTCATACACATTCTCAAATTCGTTCCTCTGATTCATCGCTAAAATTTCTTCAGAGGTCCTGGGCGTTGTTGAGGGTAGGCTAAGTTGTGAAAAATTCATTTTATTGCTCTTGAAATAATTTTTCTGAAAAGAAAATTTTTTCGAAGACTCTATCTGCTTTCGGGCGCGGTGTCATGATACAAAAGATTATAGATGTTTCTTTTGCACAAGAAATAACTTATTACAATCGGCCTTTTGTTATGTCAGAGCTAATCCAGGCTGTGTTTAACGCCAATATGCGACGTCGCCGCGTCGATTCGATGCAGCTCGGTTATACATCCTAGTGGCGCGATTTTTCAAGCGGCGCGAGGAGCCGCGCCGCCCCACTTTTCGCCGCGACGCTACGCGGCGGAAGTATAAACGACCCCTATGTGAAGTGCTCTAGATCATCGCATGATAATGCGAACCACTCTCGGTTACTGTAATACATCACCATGATGCCCCACTGCGTCTCTGAGTATTTAAGGACGCAGAAGGTTGGGACTCCGTTTATTCGTAGATGCCGTCTAACCACAGAGTACGACAGACCAGACCAGTTTGCTGTCAAGTGGATTCCAGTGCAGCAGTAATCTAGATATCTCAGGTCCGAAGAAGGTGCGAAGCACCGAAAGCTTACCAGAAGCGAAGTTTTTAGAACGAGTTTTTTGCGAATTTGGGACACATTTTCGCGATTAACCTTTTTGGAACTTTTACAGATTGTTGAAAGCCTCACAATAAACATTTCAACCTACCTGCGAGTTTAGCGCAACTTACCTGGAGGTTTTACGCAAGGTACTGTGCTTATTTGCAAGACATTCGGAAGACAACCACATTAGGTTGTGCGAAGCCCTAAATTAACTTGTGCTATGGTCGTACGTAGCTTGTTCTGAAGTTTCTCTCTAATTGACACTAAAGAACAGGTATTTTCGTGATTTGACTTAATTTGATTTTTTGATAATTCTCGACCGTGTATCGCACGCAAAACTTACGTTTAGGCTTCAGTGTCTTCAGTATCTTCCAGTCCTCATGAGCCGGATCATATCCTGTAAGGCAAACTTTTCAAGTATGTAGATGTAGCAGTCCTACTTGAGTATTGGCATCAATTGATTTCTGAGCTTCGTATTTGTCGACGCAGAATAGTATGTGTTGAAGCTGGTTCGCATATGGTATTCATGAGCCCTTTACTTGCAACGTCATTATTTAGTTGTCATTTTTCGTCCGCGATAGCCGCGAGTCGGTCTGCTCGAACATTTCATCTCTGAAGAAGGCCTGCCCTGCACAAGATCCAGCCTGGTCTGCAGTCACTCTTCAGATAGTAGCACCGGTCGAACCGAATGTTGGCGGAATGTGGTCGAAAAGTTTATGTATATTCATCCCGAAAGATCCAGCTGTTGGCGTCCCACCGCCGGAGTAGTGACAGACGATGCGGCGCCATCAAAACCTCAAAACGTTCAACTTTTTTAATTTTTGGAATATGAAAATTGAGTGCTAGCCTTTCTCCCTACAACGAACCGGTACAGTTCGAATATGAAGCTGTTTTTCTGGTTGAGCTCCACACGTGACTAATATATCTACACACCTCATTGAGAAAGGTTCCAGCTGTACTGCTTTCTCCAAAATCTGCCAAACATCACCCCTAGTTCACACTAACTTCGAGACCAGTCGTTTCCAATACGTACCCTGCCGATTCGGGACTTGATTCCTCGGCAAAAGATACAATACCCGCGCTAAGTTTGTAAAAACGTTGAGCATCTGGCAAATTTGGCAAAAAAGCGTCCGATGCATGTAACTTTTTAGAATGACGAGTTTTTTGATTTCTGAAAACGCTATCATATTCAAAGATCGAATTGCTACCTAATTATGTGACTTTTGTGCCGAAGTTCCCTAAAATCGCTTTGTTCTCGAAGGAAGTAGTTTCTGCAACCGTTTTTAAAAACGTCGCGCGGGGCGAGGTGCGGCTAAACTTTGAGCAGTATTTGTACAAGTTATGGAAGAGCAATCTGTAAGCTTTCTTCATAAATTAGGTGCAGGTGAGAGAATCTCAAGGTTTGTGTTGGTTGAATTTTCAAAAACCGTCATTAAAAACACTTAAAGGCAGTGGTCGCGCTAAAATATGCTCGTCTTCTTTTCCTCTCTAAACCCTTTTCTAAATCAAGGACATCAGGTGGCTTGAAATCGAATTTCAATCAATGAACTTTCGGATTTATGTACACATCTAGTCAAAAACATTGGTTGAAGTGCTTGCTTTCATTGTTCAACTGTTTTATTAGGTAAATTTGCATTTATTTCTTCCTCTGAGTGTCGATGATTTTCGACTGCTTGGCATGAGACTGTGATCTTTCTGTGCACGTGTGCACGAACTGGAAGCTTAGGGTCTTAATAACTCTAATTCTAGCCCGTTTTTCACCACGCTACCGTTATAGTTTTTGAGCTGTTTTATATCTAAGCTGATTTTTGTAGTTTCTTCGATAACGTTTTTGATCGTGACCACTGACTTCAAAGGCACAGTCCAACCTAAGAATCGGTTTTCTGTTTTTATACTTATGTATATTGAGAATGGCCCCACGCTGATTCCAATAATGTCTCTGAAATCATACAAGACCCTCTAGGAACGAAGTTATGGCCCCTCAAAGATTGAGCTACGGAAGCATGGTGGACGAGTTGTCCGTGGCTTGTAACCTCCGTCATTTGCAACCGATGTATGCGAGCCGACTTGAATGGATGGAGAGGCCGAGAATGAAGGGAAGAACGAGACTACTGATCAGAAATCATCGCTCATCTTGCCACTGTTGAGCTCGAAAGATTGTAAAAGGGGCGTGCCAAAGTGGCTTCCGGATGTGGGCGCCCCAGGGTGGCTTCCTCCTATATCTCGCTTATTCGGAGGAATTGAGAGCTCGCACTTGGCAGGTGCTATACAGGGTGAGTCTGCTTCACAACTACCAGGAAATAGCAAATTTCGTCCCTGAGCTTGGACTGTGCCTTTAAGAACTGCCTGAAAAGTCGGAGATTCGTTGAGAAAAAACCTGGTCTCTTAAATGAAGGATTTCGGAAATTCAACCAACATAAACCTTGAGATTCTCTCACCTGCACCTAATTTATGAGAAAAATGTGCAGATCGCTCTTCCATAACTTGTACAAATACTGCTTAAAGTTTCGTCGCACTTTGCCGCGCGACATTTTTGAAAAACGATGGCAAAAACTATTTCCTTCAAAAACAAAACGATTTTAGGGAACTTCGGCACACAAGTCACATAGTGAGGTAGCAATTTGATCTATGATTATGATGGCGTTTTCAGAAATCAAAAAAGTCTTCAATCAAAAAAGTTACATGCATCGTACGCCCTTTTGCCAAGTTTGCCAGATGCTCCCCGTTTTTACAAAACTTAGCGCGAATATTGTACTTGATGCTTAAGTACAGGTGAGCATCAAGTCTTTTTCAGTGTATGGGTGAGATTGCTGCTAGAATGGGTGAGATTGATTTGAATATGCCGTGAAAATAGGGTGAACGGTACGCGAAATGATCTGAGTTTACTGCGAAATTGAGGTGAAATCGCAGAAGAATTTCGGTGATTTTTCCCGGCCACGGATCCTAGCCGGTTGAAGCGGTCAGGGCTCACTGCAAAGTGGCCAGCCTCGCTATGAAAACCAAATTCATCCCCTCACGGGGTAGTTATTTCGAGAGCCCTCTATATGAGCCCTTGAAGTTGACCTCAGTGTCAGTAGCGAGCAGCAAACTTCATTTTTGCTCGCAGCATATCCAGCGCAGGTTTTCTGAAATCATTCATTCTATGCAAAGCAGACCGCACCCCTCGGTCACGATTGATAATGATAGGCCACTATCACTCGCGGCAAATTCAACCTTTAAAGGCAGAGTTTACGATGATTTTCGCCCCCAAGTTTTTCACATAAAACAATGCGTTGGCCTCCAAGTGTAAAAAAAATACGAAGAAACGGTGAGAAACGCATTCAAACGTCGTATTTCAGTGACATTAGTCTATAACATGGACTAGTTGTCCGGTTGGATGAACATGTTCATGGTGGTTTTCCCCCGTGTAAAATTGTGTCAATCGAGAATAGAAGAATATTTTATGCGAAGCAGGATTAGTTAGGGCCCGAAGGAAAGAACGGAGTAGTAGAGAGTAGAGAATTGCAAAGGACGGCTCCGCAAAAGATTTCATTGTCACAACAAACACTTCCTGTGATACTTAAGAGGCGGAGTGATACTTAAGGATTTCGTGTACTTCTAGTGTGTTTTTCTCAATTTCTACGTCCTTTTAATTCTACACGGATGTCAATTAGTCAATATAGAGAAAATTCTCAAAATGTAATATTATCGTGAACACCGCCTTTAAACAGCTGACTGATATCCAGCAGCTCAGCAAACCCACCCTTTCCGCAAATAAACTCCAATGACGGCGATAAGGGTGAGTTTGATGTCTTATGATAACAGACGGCGTAACAGACCGCTCGCTCCCCAAAGGCATCAAGTTCCGAATTGGCAGAGATAATTAAGCCAAGTACACTGTGCATATCTCAGATATCTGTGGAGAAGTTTCCGAGGACAATAGACCTAAATTGGTCGTTTACACTTGGTCTAGGGGAGAGGGGCGAGACTCCCCCCCCCCCAGATGAATACGTCTCGCCCCTCTCCCCAGAATTACTGTGCTTCTCTGGGCCAAACTCCGGTCCGCAATTGCGTCTCGACACGCTTCGCGGCCTCCCGCTCTCGAGTCGGAAGAGTTTCCAGCGCCGCAGCCTCCGATCTGTTGACTCTAGGTGGACTTTGGAAACTGGAAACTAAACAAAATTGGAGAAAACTGCATAAGAAAGCTACATCGAGTCGGCTTTGGCGCTGGAAACTCGACTGACTCGAGCGCGTGCGGACGCAAAGCGTGTCGAGACGCAATTGCGGATCGGATTTTGACCCAGAGAAGGAGTATATACACAACGAATCACGCTCGGAAGTCGGTCGCAGGGTGAGAACAAGGGATGTTCGCTTCACGGTTGTTCTCTTGGGCTCCCCCCGAGCATGATGAACGCCAAAACAAAGCCGCAGCGTATACGGTGATGCAAACTGGCTAGTCTCGAGGTGGTCTCGCACTTCGCAAGTTGAAGGCGCAGAGCTACTCAATGACGGCATAAGGTATCTCTGACTGGATTTCATAAGAAGATTAAAAGCTTCTCTGAAACCTGTCGCCAGAGGCGAATATTGTTGGTCCAATTCCAGTTTCCCAAGACCAGGAAACTATTGGAACCAGTTTCCCTCGATTTGGAGGAAGTTCCCCAGTTGTTTGGAGGAAAGTTCCGTCGTCGTTCTCGGGAACATCCCCACCAATGACTGAATATAGTCCCACTTTTCCGTGAGCCACGATAGAATACTCTGAGGAAATTTGCACCGACGGCAGACCAACCCTGCCTTGAAGGCTCCTAATTGGTGCTTGCAGGGTAGTGTCTATCCAGAGTCCCTCCACCAGCTATGCCACTGCATACACCCCGCGTCGGTGTCTCAAACAGGACGCAAAGGCTCCCAAACCCGTTCTGAAATTACCTCAACCCTATCTCGACGGTGCCAGATTCGGGCCGCGACGGTGCCTGAATCTGGCCGTCCCCCAGAGAGAGACCCGCCTAGGTCCGGACAAGGGCTTAACCTTCGCCGAGGTCTGCGGTGAGGAACCACCCTCACTGCGCACAGCGGCGGAAGCCGCCCCACACCCAGCCGTGGGATCCCCTATCCCCAGTGGTCAAAAATATGCTGGCCTCCAAAGAGGGACTCGAAGTCACCTTCCAGGGCCGGCATCCGGCTGCGCATGTGATAAACACATCAGCTGCGCATGTGATACACACATCAGGACGTGATCATTTGCTTTACCATTTTTTTTTCATGTCTGCCACTGTAGCTGTGGCGTCGCGGTGATATCGCGAAGCCAGTGCAAAGCTGTTGCGAGGCCCACGCTTCGCTATCGCGGTACCGTTCATGATTGCGGTGCCGTTGCTGTACTGTTGCTGACAAGAAGGAATCTTGTCGAGATTCCGGAGCTGTTGCTACATCTGCCCGGCAGGGTATCGGGTTGCGGTGCCGTCTCGCCACGGTCAATGCAAATTTTCGTAGAGTACCGGCAAAGCTGATAATGTACATTCGGCATGGATGGCACAAATACTGTTCGTTCGGCTAGCGCGAACTCATTTTTATAACATACGTGCACCGACTTTTCGCCACCCTTTAATAGGGAACTAAGAGCATCGGTGTGGCCATTGCCGGAGGACCAACGCCAGCCTATACTGCGAGGCTGACACTGAGATATGATCTGCCGCAGACCGTCTGCGCTCCCGCGTTGAAGTTCCTTTGCTAAGGAATAACGATTCACGGAAGGTGCTGGGGAGATTTGAGTACGGGGCGGAGTTACTCCCTCCTTTGCTCCATCGGCGGAGGACTCTACACCCTTTAGGACGCCGCTGATTGACCTACGGAGCAAATGACCCCGCCCGTACTCCAATCTCCCATGTACCTTCAAGAAAATGCACATGGGCGTTCCCTGCTTCCGACACTGGGAAATCTGCGCATCGCAAAGGCCGGGATCGTACTTTAGCGCCAGAACACATCAAGCATGTAGAAGCAGATGGTACACATTGCGTCATATCGCTCGTCGCTGGAAGTATGACTTGGAACACACGAAGTTTCTTATCAAGGACGATCTTAATTTCGATGATCACTGCCTCCAGGTCGCGTCCACGGCTAATAGGATGATGCACAGCGCGTTTCGAGCACTATCAACTACTAATGCAAACATAGTTTCCTTCAGGACATCGCGGTTCCAGACTAATGGTAACGTGTGTCATGTCGCCAGGAACGCTAAATTGGGCCTAACCAATCTAGAGCACAGGAGAAGGTTTGATATGATAATGATGTATAAGACCATTCATGGGAGTGCTGGTATCAAGGCTAGCCGGCTGTTCAACCTTAGACCATCAAACACTAGGGGAGCACCGGTGAAATTGGGCCTCATTGGGGCCAGGCGGAATGTACGACAGCACTTCTTTGTCAATAGGGCGGGGTCTGAATTCAATAAACTACTTCGGTCAGGTTTGGTAGTGGGAAACTCAGTGAATTCAAAAAGACACTTGAGTGTTATCTGTTGTCCCATGAGTTATGTTTGTAAGATCTATTTTCTTCATGATGCCGGTGTATGCCTAATTGTCAGTTGATCCATTTGCTTTATTATTGCTGTTCGACTGATTTTAGGGCTTTTAGTCTCTTAATTTCCGTTTGGGTATATATTTCTGTTGTTGTCTCTGACACGGTTCTACCGTGTAATAAATCAATCAAAAAAAAAGTGGGGCATCGTACACGCCTTCATTGGGTTCGATGAAGGCCTGATTATCCTGCTATCGGCATTTGAAAACGCACAAGCTGCTATCTACACGGACTTGCGCTTACAACCTCGACAATCTCATCCATGATACACGCTCTGCTGCGATCGAAATAATCTAACTTGTTACTCTTCGTTCGACGACTACTAAAAAAGGACCAACACTATTCAAAACAAGCACAAGCTTTATGCGAAATACAAGCTACTGTATGTGTTAAACACAAGACTTCTCATACATACATATATACACATAGAAGATCACATGGACCTAATCTAAACAGAAATCATAGCACATAAAAAGGGATCCCTATAGGAGTGTGACGTCACTGATAGTGATTCCACTGTTGTTGTGGCTGCTGTTGCTGCTGTGGTTGTTGCTGCTGAGGCGGTTGTTGCTGCTGCTGCATCATTGTATAAGGCGGTGGATTGCCACCCATATTCTGAACACCCTGCACGCCAGGCATCATATCGACACCGCCTAAAAAGATATAACTATTGACACGGCAATGGAGCACTACGAAACTTCTCCCTTTTTCGCTATTTCGTTGTCACCTATACACATAACATCGGCGTGAATCCGGAAGAGACCTTGCGTTCCCCATTGGAGGTTAGCGCAAACTCGGTGCACCTATGTTATAGCATATGGCACCGAGTTTGCGCCAACCAGTGAACGCGAAGTCTCTTCCGGATCTATGCCGACGTTACCCTCTATTTTGAGGACAAACTTAATCGAACCCAACGCGTACGTAAGCGAAGGTATACCGCTTCTCCTACTCCCCAAAACTCTTCTGCTGTCTCTCCCCCTCTCCGCACACGAATGCGACGGAAATGATCTACTTCCAAAATAGCAGATACATGGCAGCACGTGCTTCTATTGTACAGAAACACCCCCGAAAAAAAACTATGCGTTTGATTTCCCATTTCTACATTGAAGGCGTGATCTCCCATAACAAGGATACGGTCCATAGCAGCCACAACTCGCTTTACTCCACAATAAGGAAGCATCCAACGCTGTAAGCCACGGGTAGACCCCTCAGCTGCCCAAAAAAATGTCCAGATAGTGACTCGAGACCACTTGAAATAAGCGGCAGAAAAGGCTAAGCGCGTACTCTATGGAATAGGGCGCCTCATGTGCCTGTAGTGCGCCCGATAACAACGTGGTCCTCCCAAGGACAATGGAATGTTGCGTTCAGTGAGCACGGTGGCCTCATCGTCGTCCTGTCACGTGGTCGACTTGAAAGCGTGCTGCAAATGAACTAAACAGCTTGACTGTTGCTGCACGAATTTTTGTTTGGCGAAAAAAAAACAGCCACGGGCTACAGAAAGAGCAAGCGGCTGTAATGTCGTTCAAACTGCTATGTAGACGAATAGAGAGCGTATTGTGCTTGTATTGAACCCCGCAGTGCGTATGGGGTACCTGTACGTGGCTAGCAGCTCAGAATTTTGGTGTCCTGGTCATGACTGAAAGTTTAAGTGCCCTAACCATTGCTCACCGCCATCCCATTCATGTTCAAGCCCATATATGTACAGGGTGTCCCACTGGTCTAGCTGCAGAAACTCTGCATCCACTTTGCTTATCACATACACCACATACGACGCCGATCAATAGTCGCATTTATTGCGGCGCAAGCGACGATACGTAGCGGGAAAGGCCGATCTCGCTGTATAGCGCTCCTTAGCGCTCTCCAACGCTGAGGAGTGCCCGTGCAGGAAGAAAGACACCGGCAAATGCACCTGCCTCGTGTTGATTCGATTGAAAACGCTCGACCTGGTGATCACTCACTCGAATCAACTCGTTCCCAGCTCATTTATCACGGTTCGGGATGGCCTTGACACGAGAGCATTGATTTTGAGGTAAGTTTGATTTTCATTGCTCGAGAAATTTAGCAAATGACTTGAAAGTGGCTGCTTTTTTCCCTCAAAGAGGGTGAGCGAGCGAGAGGGCGTAAGCGCGCAAGAGCGGGCGTCAGCGCGCGAGAGCGAGTGTTAGCGCGCGTGAGACGCGAGCAAATTATGTGCCATCTATGTATATCGATTTTGCGAAGTCGCCCGTTCTCGCAACGTATGGATGCTGCCTCTGTTGACTGAGCGTTCGCATCGAGATCATCAGCAGTGGGGAGTACTAAAATGTCCGAAGAGCATCAAGCTATTACGAGGTGGTCGCAGGCGTCAGAAACTGTAACAATGTTAGGCTACTCAAAATTGGACGCAAAAACTGAACCAAGAGACCAAGGCGCGGATCGTTCCAGACCGATTTGAGAGAGAGAACACGTAGGTGCACCACAACGATGTTCCCAAGTCTAAATAACAGGATAATGAGATCAGAAAGCTCTGCTCCGAATGAGATTTCGTCAGAAAACGAAAGCCCCTACCACATAAATCCGCAAATATGTGTTAAACATTGCGGGTGAGGAGAGATAGTTGGAGACTGAGGCTCCGTCCACTCCTTCCGAGAGCGCGCTATTATGCAGAATAGGTGTTTATCGTGGGCACACGATTTGCTAGCCGCTCACATGCGCTCCCTCTCGCGCGCTTGCGCCAGCACCGCGGAGGAAGCAGCGAGTTTCAAGCTTACTGCTCCATCACTAAAGCAGACGGCATTAAACCTGTAGCAAAACTATTGCCCTTGCTTTCTGTTGAGGCATCCTGATCGCCAGTTGTAGTATCGGCGTAGACGAGTTTAGTGAATACTTTATTAGACGAAATGTAGAATCCAAGCATAGAGGAAATCGGCCCCTTTTATACGGACAGAGTAGGCGGGACCGGAAGTGTTCTTTGGCCAGACAGTGAGGGCCATAGGTGGTGTGACCGGAAGTCACCCACGAGGCCATTGATACAATGGCCAAAGAACACCCAGAGTGCACAGTGAACAGAGGTCAATCAATGCCTCAACACATCCCTCCTAAGATGAATGGTGGGCATAATAATATGACAATTTATAGCAAATTAACAAACATCCATCTAAAAAAAACTACAAATATGATCGTGCGCGAGGATCCATCTCGAGACGCTTTGGCGGTCGTCGTTCGCGATGTGGTCGTTGAGCAAGATCCGGCAGAGTAGGTGGTGGTGTTGAACGCTGATTATCGGTGGCCGTCGTAGTCCCGTCCGTAGACTCGTCGCGTGTGGTAGTGGATTCGTCCTGGCTGGACAGGTGGGCATCGAGGCATGGTAATAGGGGCAGGTCGAACTGATCCATAAGCGTCGATGTTACAGTAGGGCACGTTTTCAGACGTAATTGGTTGGCTTGACGTTTCCAGCATAGGTCATCGACTTGGACGTCGTGGTGAGATACACTGTCCATGACGAAGTAGTACACGTCCCGGAGACCATCTGGGATGTCCGGACCGATGGTCACGGACCCATACGAGGTCACCTTTTTCAAATAGCTTCGTGCGTGCTCCATGGTGCTTGCTGAACTGAGCCTCCATTTTCTGATTGCGTTGAAACTGGTCAGTCGTAGCGGATGGCTTCAGTAGTGAAAGGGTAGTTCGCAGACGTCTTCCCAGAAAAGCTTCAGCGGGTGATTGTCCTCCGGGTAGCATTGAACATGGTGTCCGGCGGTAATGCAGTAGAAATGTTTGAATTGCATCCTGCGTCGTTCCTCCTCCTAAGTTTTTGAAGGGCTCGCTTGAACGTATCAACAAATCTCTCCGCCTGGCCGTTAGATTGCGGATGAAATGGAGGTGATCGCAGATGTTTGATACCATTCGTTGCACAAAAATCACCGAAATCCTTGGATGTGAACTGGGTTCCATTGTCCGTTACGAGTGTTTGCGGGTAGCCGAATTGAGCAAAATGGCGTTTAAGTTCCTTGATAGTTGCTATTGATGTTGTAGACGACATTTCGATTATCTCCGGCCACTTCGAGAATGCGTCGACTATTACCAAGAACGTTTGCCCATCAACAGGTCCAGCAAAGTCGGAGTGTATGCGAATCCATGGTTTCTGTTCAACTGGCCATGAGTAGAGCGTGGTTTTGATCGGGTTTTTTGGCAGATTCCTGACAGGCAGTGCAAGATCTGACCTTTTCCTCAATATCCTTATCGATGTTCGTCCAGTAGCAGTAATTCCTGGCGAGCATCTTCATCCTCGACATTCCAGGGTGGCCGTTGTGTAGGTCCTGGAGGACGGCGGCTTGTAGGGAATTCGGTATGACAATGCGGTCTCCAAACATAACACATCCTTGTAGGCTTGTGAGATTCTTGCGGGTACTGTTGAATAGAAGCAGGCAGCCTCTTGGCTTTTTGGGCCATTGTCCAGTTTGGACGTACTGTAGCACATCTCTCAGCAGGGGGTCCTTAAGAGTCTCTTCGGCAACAATATCCGCAGTCACAGGTAGTTTAGTAGTCGCATCTGTGAATAAGTTCACGGCGTCGACGTTGATTTCTGCGATGACGACGTCTTCCAGCGGTGCAGATCGGTCAGCAATGAGGCGGGAGAGAGCGTCGGCTTGTCCGAAATCGTTCGTGGCTCTGTGTTCAATTGTGAAATTGTAGTTGTGCAATATCAGAGACCAGCGTTGCAGTCGATTAGCCGTATAGACGGGGATTCCTTTCTTGCTCCCATATATAGCAAGAAGTGGCTTGTGGTCCGTCAGCAACTTGAAATGGCGTCCATGGAGGAAACGGTGGAACTTCCGCACAGCAAATACGAGAGCTAGGCCCTCCTTCTCCACTTGTCCATAGTTCCTTTCGGCACTTGTGAGGGCACGGCAGGCATGGTAAATAGGTTTCTCCAATCCATTGAAAAACCGGTGTGAGATTACTGCTCCAATCCCATAGTCCGATGCATCGGCCGCGACGACTATTTCTTTGGAGGGGTCATAATGTGTGAGCAGCAAATCCGAAGTCAGAACCTCTTTTGGCGCGGTCGAAGGCCTGTTGACAGTCGGATGACCATTTGAACGGCACGTCTTTCTTGAGCAGGTTGTCCAGTGGTGCACGCAACTGGCGCATCTCCTCGACGAAAGCTCCGTAATAGTTGAGTAGTCCCAGGAACGATCGCACCTGTCCGATATCC
Organism: Aplectana chamaeleonis; assembly: GCA_029168955.1. Lineage (NCBI taxonomy): Eukaryota > Metazoa > Nematoda > Chromadorea > Rhabditida > Cosmocercidae > Aplectana > Aplectana chamaeleonis. The sequence continues at coordinate 2,012,477 of JAPDOI010000088.1, read as the reverse complement.
CTGGGTGGTGGCATATGTTTGATCACCTCGATTTTCTCGGGGTCCGGGTGGCGTCCATTTGCATCGATAATATTGCCCAGGGATCGGATCTGGAGCCATCAGGAAGTTGCACTTCTCGATACGAACGCGGAAGCCGTAGTTTTGGATCCTGTTGAATAGAGCTTCCAGATTGACGTTGTGGTCCTCGATGGTGCGGCCAGTGACAATGACGTCGTCGAGGTAAGCTGCACAACCGTCCAGTCCAGCAATCATGGAATCGATAATTTGCTGGAAGATGCCAGGTGCAGATTTCACTCCGAAGGGCAAACGATTGTAGCGGAATAGTCCTCTGTGCGTATTAATCGTCAGCAGCTCCTTTGAAGCATCGTCGACTTCCACTTGTAAATAGGCATCAGCGAAGTCGATCTGCGTGAATACCGTTCCACCATTTAGTTTTGTGAAAACATCGTCCGGAGTGGGCAGCGGGTGCTGGTGCAACATCAGCGCGTCATTCAGTCCCGTTGAATAGTCGGCACATAGGCGAAGAGTTCCATTCTTTTTCTTCACCACGACGATCGGTGCAGCCCATCTTGAGTAGGTCACAGGAGACAGCACGTCCTCGTTCAGTAGGCGGTCGATCTACTTGTTCAAAGCGGCGACGTTGGCGTACGGTACAGGACGTTTCTTTTTGAAAATGGGTTGGGCATCAGCTCTCAGCATCAGCGTTGCTTTGGTAGTCGTGCAGCGTCCGAGACCAGATTTGAAGACATCAGCGTGCTTCGTCTTCAATTCAGCAACGATGGCGCCTCGGGCAGCGGAGGCGTGGTCTACAACGATCGTACTGTGAATCTGATACTTCCTGACCGTGTTGTAGAGGTCGGGCAACTGTTTGATCCACGGCATCCCAAAGACGTTGCATTCATCTTGGGTTACGAAGCAAGTTCCACGTCCAGAGCAGTGTCCCCCAGTTGAATTGACAGCGAAATCAGCTTCGTAGCAACCGCAAATTTTCAGAGGCGTTCCATTTGCGGCAGAGCCAGTGAGGTCAGTTTTCTGGAGGGGAGGCTTCCCGAGTAGTTTCCAATTCGATTCAGAGATAATAGTGATCTCTGCACCAGTATCGAGTAGTAGTCGAGTAGGATGACCATTGATTGTAACTTCCAGGTGTGGGTGGTCATCTTTTTTTGAGAGCAGCAATGATGTTGTTGATCTGACGTTTGTTGCGATAGTGGTTGGTCGGTCTACGTTGTGGCATCGATTCCTTATCGTCTGATCGGCGAAACGCATTAGAATTTCCATTCCTTTGTTGTTGTTGTTGTTTGTGCTGTCTCAATGACTGCTGCCTGTACTTCCTTCGGTTGAAGTTCTGGCGGTGGACGGTGTTGATAGACGAATCACCTTCCAGGAGCCTGGCGTCTTCTTTGTACGACTTGATCAGCTGGCATTCGGCTGTGAGGTCTTTCAGGGTGACCTTTTCAGACTGATCCAGCTTCCGAAGTAGTCTCGTGCGGTATTCGGCAAAGTCATGTCCTTGGAATCCAGCAACGAAAAATAAGCACCGCAGACCATCGAAATCGATTGTATCGAGTTTGGCATCCGTACATTTCGTCTTCACCAGGGCTTCGTAACTGTTAAACTCCTGACCCTCGTATCGGGTCTTGAAACATTCGAATCGGCGACGAAAGAGCGTTTTCGCAGAACCAAATTGTCGCTCTAGTACCTCAGTGATCTGGGTCCATGACAGTTCCGACGGTTGCTTGGGCGAAATCGCACTGGTCAGCATTCGGTGGCAGTCTTCATCGAGGCGGGAGACGAGTAGGCGAGTCTTATCCTTCTCGTCGAAGTCGCTGCATTCGTTGTCGAATAGGTCCTGGTACCTCTTGAGCCATATATCGAACGTGCGGCCACGATCGGGGTCATAGGCGAACTTCTCCATACGTCGATACAGCGAGTCGAACACAGCATGCTTGTCCTTGATTACCAAGTGGGTTGAAGAGGCTTGCGTGGGGCCAGTAGTCATCCTTTCCATTAACTGCTGCAATACCAGTCCTTGTTGATCCATTCGTTCGGCCTGGATATCGAGTTGTTTCTGGACAGCTTGAAGCAGGGCGGGAAGGGTGTCCATCGTGGAAGTCGAACTCCTTGATCGCCAGTTGTAGTATCGGCGTAGACGAGTTTAGTGAATACTTTATTAGACGAAATGTAGAATCCAAGCATAGAGGAAATCGGCCCCTTTTATACGGACAGAGTAGGCGGGACCGGAAGTGTTCTTTGGCCAGACAGTGAGAGGCCATAGATGGTGTGACCGGAAGTCACCCCACGAGGCCATTGATACAATGGCCAAAGAACACTTCCGGTCCCGCCTACTCTGTCCGTATAAAAGGGGCCGATTTCCTCTATGCTTGGATTCTACATTTCGTCTAATAAAGTATTCACTAAACTCGTCTACGCCGATACTACACTTTCCATAATCCCACCACGGAAGTAGAAAACAGTGGGAAATTATCAGCCGTTGCGCCGGCTAGAGCGATTGGTCACCCGAGCAAACGTTGTCAATCGAACCAACAAGAGGTAGGGAGTGTTTGTCTGCGTTGATTTGCAGGCACGGGCTGCTCCAGCGTTGAGGAGCGTCGAGAGGCCCATAACAGCGGGAACGCCCGCTCTCGCGACGTATGGACGCTGTCTAATGCTTTAGTTAAGGTTCCAAACTGACCTCCAGGTTGCTGAATCATTCCTTGGGGATGTTGTTGAAACCCGGCAGGCATCTGCTGTCGCATCATCATTGGTTGGCCATGCATCAGCCCTGAAATTCATTGGTCATTAACTAGCCTCAATAACAGGTCGAAAGTTGTGCCATAGAGAAAACTGGGAGATAGCCTTAAGGTGCCAAAACTCGTCGACGTGGAGGAATGAGGGGCCGCTGTAGGACGGCACCAAGCCTGATGTACTGCGTGGACCTACGTCTCTAACACGCCCAAAACCTGCCCCGCTGGAGCACATGAAATTTCGGTCCGGCTATGGTGTCGGGACATGACCGCTACCAACAAAAATGCCAAAAAAGAGAAAAAGATTAAACAAGCGTACTGCACACCTTGATTCTGGAAATGCTGTGGAGCAGTCTGCATCATATTCATGGGCTGTTGGCCAGAAACGGGCATAGATGCTGGCATTGGCTGACTCTGAAAAAAGTGTCCGATAGATAACTACATGTCTCCGAACGTCTCTATCCGTGTGGACAATTTTGAATGACTCAGAAGTTTAGATTCGTGTAAATTACCGCAAACATAGGCTGCTGCTGATACTGTGGCTGTTGCTGCTGATTCATCATTCCGCCCATATCCACTGAAATAAAACTTATGGCTTTAGTCTTCGACATATACCCACTTTCACGCTGTCAAAATTTGTAGTTACACCCTGTACTAAACGAGCCGGCAATCGGAGTGTCCAATTGAGCAGCGCTCCCTAAGCGTCTCTGATTGGCGCGCAACGTACGCAAATCACGTATGCGAGGCCGTAATCCAAAACAGAATTCATCGTTTTTTTCACGCACTCATTGCTTTTTTCCGCATATTTCAATATTTCTTTGCGGAATTTTGGTTCAAAATTTTCGTGATGCTCACTATTGATCCTAAAATATGCCTTACGCGGTAGGTAATCGAGGAGGTCTGGTTTTTGGATTACGGTGAGACAGATTCTAAGTCGCGCACGTGATTTGCGTACGTTGCGCGCACGTTAGAGACACAGAAGGGACGCTTAGCCCTCTGACATCTCCAATTGCCGACTCGTTTGGGACAGAGCATAGCTGACCTCCTGTTCTCACTGCCACAATGAAGAACAGACTTGTCTAAGACTTAAACGGAACTTTGGGCCCCTTGAGACCAAATTCTCCAAAAGCGTTTAAAACTCTCAGAAATGTTCAAAAACCTTGGAAGCACTCTCCGATTTTCTGATTGAATGACATTTTATTAACGGAAACTTTTCATTTTTTTGTCCAACATTTCAACTCCCTTCTTCTTCTTCTTCTTTGCAGCCACGTCGAGGGTACTGTCATAGGTTGAGGAACTGGGCGGCCAATAATGGATTCGTCCATAGGTCCATTGTGGTCAGCGTGGTTGGTCTCTCCGGACAATCAAACAAATGTGCCGTATCGTGGCCGTGGCATCCACAGTCTGGGCAAACGTCCGATTCGCTGCTGTCAATCTTGCTAACGTATGCCATAAGCATAGTAGAGTGACCACAGCGCAGCGATGCCAGGGTGCATCTGGCCCTCCTTCCGAGTTGAGACTCGGATGTGCAGACCCGGGGAGGCACCACTCCCAGGATGAGATTCACCGCCGCGTTTTCCAGATGACACCGTACGAACTGTGTGTGCTCCTCGCGCAACAGACGGAGTCTTTCTTGCTGTGAGTCGTGCCATCTTTGCAGATTGACTTTGCTTGGAGCATCGGCGAATGGCTTTCTGATGTCTCTCTCCCTGACGGGGTTCAGCACTATCCATGAGGGGTGGCTGGGTTGCTTTATGATATTGATGAAAAATTGTTGGGCCTGGAGCTGCCAGTGCTACTGGTAATAATCGTGTCTTCGCATGCAAATGCTCGACTGGGGAACTTCTTGCACATACGGTAGCTATACGAAGTGCGGCATTCTGTACACGCTGCATCTTGGTCCAGGAGATTTCTGATACCAAATTCTGCCACACCGGTGCAGCGTACTCCAGAGCGGGCTGAAGTATTGCCTTGTATGTCGTGATAATAGTTTCCTTGCTACTGCCCCATGATGTACCGCCCAGAGCTCTGAGCACGTTAAGCTTCGCTTTGACGACGGCCTGCTTCTGATCGGTACTCTTATGAAACTTGAGCGATGGGTCGAGCAGCAGACCGAGCAGTTTGGGAAAGCGAGCAGCAGGTAATCGATCTCCGTCCCACTCGACATGCGGGTGAGCGCTGTGCTCCGATGGATCCGTTGTGAGTACGGATACCGACGATTTGGATGCAGAGATCTTTAGCATTTTGCGATCAAAAAAGCTTTTCAGTGTGACCAGGTACTCATTGATCTTGGAGGCGGCCACATGTATATCCCGAACCCGACACATTATTGTCATATAATCGGCATAGGCGACCACCTTGATATCCTGGGGAGGAGCGGGCTTGTCTTCGAGGTACAGACTGAAGAGGGCAGGCGATAAAACGCCGCCCTGCGGAACTCCAGCTGCAATAGGAATACTATTGGAGACATGGTTCTGGAACATAACTCTGGCTCGTCTTCCCTTAATGAATGCCGATTTCCAGCGTTTCTGCCACGGCGGTACTGATGATTCAAGTAAGTTGCTTGACAGAACTCCATGGTTTAAAGTGTCGAATGCCTTCGTGAGATCTAAGGCAACAGCCACAGTTCTCTGTAGCTTCTGGGCATTGAACCCATCGATGGCAAAGCTTGTAATTTCCAGCAGAGCTGTCGTGGTGGAATGCAGCTTTCTGAATCCATGCTGAATCACTTGCTTCTCATTGTGCTCCGCCAATTGCTTTACGATCAGTTTTTCGGCTACCTTCGCGAACGTGGACAGCAAGCTAATAAGTCTGTATCCCTTGACTGAAGCCTGAGGTTTTTTTTATCAACTCCCCCCCCCCACTTCAGTTTTTTACCAATCGTGAAATTTTATATGGAAACCATTTTAGCATAGTCCGAATAGAGCAAAATGAAGCACCTTGTGAAAATGCCCATGATACTACATAGTATTATATACTGTGAATGACTCCGGCCCATCGTATATCATAAAAAGTTAAAAGTTCAAACGGTGGGTGGACCTCAAAAAACTAGCTTTTTCCAATTTATCTCATATTCTGTCCAGGAGGCTATTTGGGATGCTGAACAAGAATATCAGGCACGTTTTTTCTTTGGTTTTTCGGACGATTACTGTAGGTGACGGTAGAAAAATGACATAAGACCTACCGTAACATACCATAGCCATCCGAAAAAACCCAAAGCGAACCTCATATTCAAGTTCTGTACCCCCAAATAACTCCCCTGGACAGAATTTGGGGTAAAGAGAAAATATTCAATTCTTGATCAATAGCCAGCGCATACTCGCACGGTGCTTCATTTTGCTCATTTCGCACCATGCTAAAATGGTTTCCCTTGTAAGACTAACGTCCGCAGTGGTAATCGGTCAGAGGAAGCATAGCTGCAGACGGCGCGAGCGGTACGCGTCGTTCGATTTCCTAAATATCGACAAAACCAATCGACCACTTTCCTCCTAAAAATTTATCAATGCGTACCGCAACGCGACCACTCGCATTGTCTGCAGTTGTGATACCAACAAGTATACATTGAATATCATCAAAAGATTGCGAACAGGAAAAGACCCACTTGATTGTGGAATAATGTGTTGCGTCTGCATCGGCTGATGGAATTCTCCTGCGGAAAACATCGGCTGACTGTTTGCATTCATCTGAAAACAACATGAGTTTGGAAGAAATCTATAACCAACTCAATTCAGGAATAGCTATGCGCTGCCAACTACTCAAAAAAAAATCATCCGTCGAAGGCTAATGTCACACTTTCCCTAGAAATGGAACAAACCTGTACCCAACTATCACTAACCCCCTTCTTCTAGAAACAACTTTCACTATTAAATAGAGCTTGTCTGCTTCTCTACAGAAAATTTAGGAAGCATGTATGCACAGGGGAACCGAACAATTGCAAGAATCACCTTTGCCTGTCCCTCTAAAATCAGCAAGCTCCATAATTTTTCTCAGAACCACCTTGAAATGAAAAGCTGTCTTACTAGGGACTGGAGTGTTGTGGAAAAAGTAAAAAGAAACAATTTAAAGTTTGGTAAATTTCCTTAAGGGACCGACTAAAGTCCTACCGCTGAAAGGCGCGGCAGCATTCAATGGAGAGCAATCGATCGTGCGGCGTCGCATGATCGATACTCTTCTATTGCATGCTGCCGCGCCTTTCAGCGGTGGCAGTCTATTCGCCGAAAGTGCATTTTTTTTTGTTTCAAAAATTTGAACATTTTTAGCGCACACTTTGTCCAGGAGGCTACTTGGGGCGCTGCACACGAATATAAGGCCCATTCCTGATTCCTCTCGAAAGACTGCTGTAAGCCACAGTAGGAAAAGCACCATTTGTCTACAGTAACCACCGTAATCTTGCGAAATACTTGAATTGGATCTTATATTCGTATTCAGCGCCCCAAATTAACCCCCCTGGACGAAGTTTGGGCTTAAAAATCTGAGATTTTCAAAATGTAACGAGAATGTTTTTTGCTGTTTATGATCTATCCAGGTGCATTAAAAAAATTTAACGAACCTCAAATTGCTTCTTTTAATGTCCCCCCGCCACACTCAACGGATTTTTTTGGAGCTCAAGTTTGCGCTGAGATCAGTCCTTAGTTGAAAAAAATAGTCGTACGAGAATCGTGCAACGGTACCAAAATAGTAATTTAAACGAGTAGGTGCTGATACGTAAAAATCGATGAAATACACACCCTAATCTCAACGAAAACTTTACTCCTACTCGTCGTAGGCCCCCGTAATAGTCGGCCGAACGCCGGACTGCGCCATCCCCTTCCGTCCCTTGTGATCCAGTGCCGTCTCTAGTATGTTGGCTGAGTGCAAATCGATTAGGCGGGCGCACTCGAGCGCGCTGCGGACGGCGCTGTCCGGCCACAACGGGGGGATTTTTCAACTCAATGAGCAATGTATTGCATACGTATCGACCGGGACGGACTCGGACGGACTAGGAAGTGGGGGGGGGCGCATTCCGGACACATCGAGGGATTTTTCGACCAGCGTGCGCAACACATTGCATACTTATCGATCGGGACGAACACGGACGGTACGGACGGACTAGGGTGGCGCAGTCCGGACACATCGGGGGGATTTTCCACCCTAAGTGCGCAATGCATTGCATACGTAACGACCGGGGTGGCTACAGCTTATCGGCCGACTATGACAGGGGCGTAGATCTCCTCCAACTTCATAGTAAAGAGCGGGTTCATTGTGGCCCTTAGAATACGGTTCTAAATGAATTTCTGAGGTTTTCGCAACGAATTTGACATCAGGGTTGAGCAGGCCGTTGCGCCAATATTCGGCGGAGCTACGAACCTCTTCCCCGTTGACCAAAATTTTCTCAAGCCTTCCAAAATTTTTACGTCCCCCCCTCGCCGAGATTAAAAAAACCTAAAGCTTTTTGAGAGTGAAGTTGTGAAAAGCTCAAGTTTGTAGTGAAATTCGGTCAAATCGTACGACCCCCCCCCCGATTTTCCTTTCTTTTCAAAAATTTTCCAATTATTTTACGACCCCGTTGCGCTAAGTCGCATTCCTGCTCAACCCTGTTTGACATACATGTTGCCACATCTTTCAAAATCTACAAAAGCTGAGGTTCCGGAATCGTCACGTACGCTGCCTTTGAATTCTTGAGAAGAATTCTGGGCATATGTAGGAAATATTTCACTGATGAATGCAGCACCAGTTATAAAAGACCGCATTATTATGAATATACATAGAACAGTACCTGCTGACCACCTCCCATTCGTAGTCTCTTATTCACAGGTTCAGAATCCAGTTGCTGGTTCATCGCCTGATTGACCTGAACAAAAATGAATAAACTACAGGGCCTTGTGCCTGTGGTCATCAGTGACGACCAAGGAAATAGATTTGTTATCTGCAAGCAACATTCATTGAATATGGAACCCATAATCTTAGAGAGGGACCCAACGAAGAGCTGCGGCATGAACCGTCTGTGCAAATGAGGCTGACCTGAGGGTTAGTGGCCTGCTGATTCTGATCGTCAACGATGTTCATTGCAAGAGACTTTTTAATATCCGCATCGGGTAGCGACTCGCGTTTCGGATAGGGTATTTCGAACTTGTAGAAGACATCTTCCGTCGGTTTTGGATCCATCTACAAACAACTAAATTCCAACGCTCCAAGACCAATGAAAATGACAAAATATTTTCACCTTGAAATATGGTTCTTCCATAGCATCCTTGCAGGATATCCTCTTATTCGGATCCATAGTTAGGAGTTTTACTAATAACTTGAACTGTGGAGAATCAGATTCAATTTTGTGCTTTTCCATGTACCGTGTCATACTGCAGTTGGCAAACGCAGTCCTGGAAAAATACACTTTTGCACACCGCGACTTTGAACAGCAGGCTTGAAGGATCAGGATGGAACCATACTGCGATGATTTTATATCCGTCTGAAGTTTGTGATAATCAGGCATCTTCTTAAAATCGTTCCACTCGCTTTCTTGCGGATATCCCATGACAGTGAAAATCCTAGGACAAGTGGTAAATATTTAAAACACCATGCATAATTGACTTTTGAAGAGACGTATTTACTTGGTGTGAGAGGCACATATGACGGTGCGCTTTGTACAGTAACCAACCTCTTCAACTGGTCGTAATGGTATGGGCTCTGGGCTTTGATATCTTCTTCTTTGCAGAAGAACACGGGCTCAGCAGTGAGCAGCTCAGCGAATATGCATCCAATCGCCCAAACATCAATAGCCTGAAGAGCTTAAAGGCCATGTTCACGATAAAAACGGTCTTCGATTTCTCACTGGTAGTCGAATATACCGTGATCAATTGGAGCAATAATGGCGGAAGAACAGCGGAAAACGAATCATAGATAGTTCTGTATGGCCCTTAAACTTGTATGTATTATGCCCTACCCGCCCATTCCCTTGTTGGCCATTTAGGAAGTGGGTGGGGCGAGCACAGCACAACCAAGTTTGAGAGCCGTATAGTGCTACCTCTGACACGTTTTTAGGGTTATTTGAGCGTTATTGTTGCAATGAACCCCGGTAGATTCGATTTCCGGTGAAAGCTCGAAGACCGTTTCTATTGCGAATACTACCTTTAACAGATTAATGTCAATTTCAGTCAGTAAAAAAACAGCAAAACAATTAGGTCATGTCAAAAAATCAAAGAAACTTCTGGCTCAGTGTCTAGCCGGGTTGCGAAATTTCGCAACGGGTATGGGAGTCGCGAAAATTTGGCCCGGAAATGAAGGTTAGGAAGGATTGCAAAAATTTTGACCTAAAAAAGAAAATTTGGTGGATTTTTCAAAAACGACCGTGAAGAATCGTAGCACCGCTCAGACTTTAGGCGCTTGAGGCCGACTAATGAACGAATTTTCGGCATCTCAAAGTTTTAGTGATTGAATATATAGAGCGCCCCGGAATCGCGCACCCGGGAGGGAAGGTCGCAAAAATTTTGAATTTTGGAAAGAAATTTGATGGTGAGGGGTCGCTCCTATTTCGAAAAATTACGCAAAGCCCCGATCGACCTTGGTCTAGCGGTGTCAAGGGCGGGGTGTGAAATACAGTCGGCATTGGCCGCTCTAACCATTCTGGTTGACGATGTAGTTTGCGCCAACGCAATCTAGCTGCAGAGTGAGGACCAAAACGGCCACAGCGATCTGTGCCGGCTGTATGACACCAAAAGACCTCTAGATAAGGAACCACAACTGGCCAGAAAGGCCATTTCCAACAGAACTCATGCAAGTTAGTGTGCTTCCGACGGCGTTTTCAAATCTATAGGGAAGTCCACCAAGAGCAACACATCTTCTTATCAATGAGAAGCGACAAAGCACGGCAAAGGGCTTTCGACCAATAAGCCTGTTATCGCCCGTCGCTAAATTAGCTGAAAAGTTGATCGTGACGGACCTGGTTGATCAAAATGAGCGACAGCAGCATCAGCATGGGTTCAGGAGACTTCACTCTACTACTACAGCTCTATTGGAGATCGTGAGCTTTGCGGTCGATGGGTTCAACATGAGAAAGCCCCTGAGAACGGTGGCCGTCGCCCTCGACCTGAGCAAAGCGTTTGACTCTGTTAACTTGGGACTGCTGTCCGAGAAACTGCTCAAGTCGTCGCTACCATCATGGCAGTAGCGATGGATTGCAGCGTTCACTAAAGGCCGCCGTGCTAAGGTTCTGTTCCAGAATCATGTATCCGATAGCATTCCAATAGCAGCCGGTGTTCCGCAAGGCGGAGTGTTGTCCCCTGCCCTATTCAGCCTGTATCTTGAGGACATTCCCGAGCCTCCCAATGATGTAAGGATTGTTATGTATGCCGACGACATCACCATCATGTGCCAGGAACGTGACCTGCAGATAGCCGCTAACAAGATCAGCGCCTATCTCGTCGAGTTGAAGCTCTTCCTCGTTAATATGATGCTCACAGTCTCTGCCGCAAAATCCTCTGTTTCAGTGTTCACAACAATTACCAAGGAACACAGTGCCCATCCAGATGTCAAATGGGATGATGACCTGTTGCCAGCAGCAAAATTCCCCAAGCTGCTTGGCCTTATTCTTGATCCCTCACTGAAGTTCCACAAAAACGCGGAACAGAAACAAACAGTCGTCAAGGCTAGGCTTAATATCTTGAGAGCTCTCAGAGGAACATCATGGCGAAGCAGCCGAGAGACTATATTGAGAACCTACAGAGCAATACTTCAGCCGGCTCTGGAATATGCGGCACCAGTGTGGCAGCACCTGGTGTCTGACAGCTCCTGGAATAAGCTGCAGCGTGTACAGAATGCTGCGCTTAGAATTGCTACCGGTTGTGCAAGGAGCTCCCCGGTGGAGCATCTTCACGCGGAGGCCTGCCTATTGCCGGTCAAGGAGCATTATGAACTCCAGGCACAGCAGATGCATATTAATGTTCTGAGACAGCCGAATCATCCGTCAAAGAGAATTATGAAGCCCGTAAGAGAGAGGTCGATTAGGACGCCGTACGCCGATGCTCCTCGTAAAGTTGATGTACAGAGATGGGCCGACTCCAACATGGAAAGGCTTCGTCTTCTGCGTGAGGAGCACACCCAGTTTGTTCGAGGATATCTAGCAAAGGCGGCTGTGAACCCTATCTTGGGAACGGTGCCGCTTCGGGCTTGCGAGTCCGAGTCTCAACTCGGCAGACGAGCCAGATGTGCTCTTGCATCGCTGCGCTGTGGTCACTCTATTCTGCTCATGTCTTACGTCAACAAGATCGACAGCAGCCGACCAGACGCATGCCAATTTTCAATTCAATTCAATAGCTTTATCTGGCGACAAAGAAACATACAAAATGTATGTGAGATAGGTTTAAACAAAACAGCCTGGACATGCAGGCAAACAAAAATGTGGGCAAAGAAAACACTCGTACGAATAAGAGCACCCCGAATTTAAAACTTTAGCAGAAAGCACGGCCATCGACCCCATGCAATGACCTGAGGTTGAAATGGGATAGCCTGCTTTAGAAAATCGGAAACTGCGCGGCCTCAACGATCTCTGAAGGTAATTTGTTCCAAACTGGGATGACTCTAAATGCAAAGGAATGCAGCACGTTGGACTTCGACGTAAATCTACGTGCGAGCTGAAAAGCGTGCTGGCGGGAGCGAGTACAGCGGCTGGTGAACACGAAAACACTCTCAAATGGGATGTCGCAAAGACCGTTAACGATTTTATAACATAAGGTGCGGACTGTGGTGCTCCCGGACTGTGGTGCTGCCCGGACTGTGGTGCTCCCGGACACGACACGGCGCACTTGTTCATGTGCCCGAAGAGACCTACCTCCTCAACTACAATGGACCTTTGGACGAATCCTGTGAAGGCCGCCCAGTTACTCAACCTATGACAAAAACCACTTTGAGGCTGCAGAAGAAGAAGAAGCGATCGGTTGGAAACCAATGTGCGTGAAACTCATCGCAGCACAGCCGCTCCCGCTCAACCGGTGGCGAGCCTGCTGATATGGGATTCATGCATATTAATCTCCAGTAGACCGCTTCTCATTGGTGAGTAGATCTACTTCTGCTGGACTGCATCATATGTTCGTAGCAGCTGAAGACTTCTCTGAACCCAGTTATGGGGAACTTCTTTTCTCGGTTAGGCGAAAAGGTTAAATTACTCATCAGACAACTTTTAAGGTGCCTAAAGAAATCTTTTTGGATTTGGCTCATAACCTCTATCTGTGTGTTATTCGACGTATTTTACACGAATCTGAGGTCCGCTACTTGATAATCCAAGTCTTACTGTAGGTTCCGGCGGATATAAAACTACTTAGGTCGCGTAGCCTGCCTAAGTAATCCGGGAGTTAATGAATGATCCTCAAATCAGTGCTCAGCGTCCCACATGACCTCCACAGAGGAGTTTTGAACCAAATCTAAAACTTCGACCAAACTACCGTGTGCCCCCCGTACCCTAGCGTAATCAATCGATGAAAGACAATCGGACTTCAAAATCGTGTCCAGCACTTCAGTGACCTTCTACAGACAGGTTTTGAAGCAATTTTGTCATAGCGTTTTGGAAATCATCAGAAGTCGCTTTTGTCACAAAAAGCTCCTTCCAACGGTATACTTGGGGTAGCCACGAAACAGACGGCTGCAAACACCTCAGCGACCTGTTCTGCGTCGTGTGCGCCTACGAGAAATGTGGTGATCGATCGGTGCACGCGACAGGCGCGCGAGCTGCTGAGTGGTCCGCAGCCACCTGTTTCGCGGCTACACCCACCATACCTCAACTGCCCAAGTTTTTCGAAGATCGGCAGATGAACCTCAATTTTTAGTTGAGCACGCCGCATAACCGCCTCTCCCCCCCCCAAAAAAAAATTGCGAACGACTATCTCATACAGGACATTATTAATTAGGGTTCAAATAAAAGAATGATGGGTGCTACCGCAGCGGGGGGGGGGGCACTGGGGCATCGCACTTGACCACGCCCATTTTTTTTTCGCGCCGCAGCGACTCCCCTAATTTTGAAAGAAGATGGAAACCCATGGTAGGTGCTTCAATTCAGTGCGGCATGGTAAAATGGGCGTGGCCAAACGCATCGCGCCATAGTGCCCCCCCCCGCTGTGATAGCACCTGAAGAAGCAACAGAGTTGAGAATTCGAAACATAGGAATACTGTGCTTATCTGGGCCTAATTCCGGTCCGCAATTGCGTCTCGACACGCTTTGCGGCCACACGCGCTCGAGTCAGTCGAGTTTCCAGCGCCTAAGCCGACTCGATATGGCTTTTTGATACAGTTTTCTCCAATTTTGTTTACTTTTCATTTTCTAAAACCCACCTAGAGTCAACAGGTCGGCGGTTGTAGCGCTGGAAACTCTTCCGACTCGAACGCGCGCGGCCGCAAAGCGTGTCGAGACGCCATTGCGGACCGGAATTTGGCCCAGAGAAGCACAGTACATCATTTCTTCTTCTCAGTTGTTCCCTTGAGAGTACTGGGACGGAGTCAGACTACAGCATTTGCTGTAATTCTGGTGCGTTTTTAATAACCGGAAACAACAATAAGAGGAAATGAGCTATGTGTAAAGCTAGAACGCACCTTCGTGTAATGCTTGGCACCCAATAATAATTCTGGCGCCCTATACCAAAAAGTGACCACAACCGGATCTAATTCTGCCAACGGCTTCAGAGGGTTATAGAAGATACGAGCGAATCCCATATCAGCTATCTTCACTCTGTAAAACGGCCACTCAGGGTTATGAGCGACGGTTCTGACATGATGCCATCATACCTGCCCCGCTGAACTCCAGGCGCATCGCCCATAACGAGAATGTTAGCAGGTTTTAGATCTCGATGGAGGACCCAGTTAGAGTGGAGATAATGAATTCCTGCAAAGTTGAACATTCTAAGGCATATGTAAGCCGGAACTAATGGTAAGGTTTACTGCCCTTATCGGAAGAATTGTTCTATTTGTAGCTGATGACGACCACGGCTGCAACGCGCAACTCGAGACAAGTCATGCTGGGACGAACTGCCGGGATCACACGGTCACAGCACGATTACAATTGACCGCAATGTTAAAAGGACATGGTGCGGTTGCGGACTCGCACTAAATTACGGTAGAATCTGGCACTTTGCCAGATTTTGTCATCGATCGGCGCCACAGCTGATATTCTCGTGAGCAGAGAGACGACGGTTGGCACCGATCGATGACGAAATCTGGCAAAGTGCCAGATTCTACCGTAATTCAGTGCGAGTCCGTAACCGCACCATGTCCTTTTAACATTGCGGTCAACTGTACGTTCGAGGCGCGTGCTGCAACAGCGTTTGTCTGATATCGCGGACCGGATTTCGATCCAATAGAGACAGTAATTTCCCTCGTTTAGAAAAAACGAATCGTTCGAAAAAAAATCAAGAATACATCCTCACCGTCTAGGATTTGGTACAAAATGCTCTTCACCATTCCCTTTGGTACCATAACAGGCATCTTTTTTGCTTTCGCTCCGCGATGATACTTGATAATATGCCATAAGTCGTGCTCAGCATAGTCAAGTAGCAGCCACACCTGAACAACGCTATCATAGCTTCCTTGAAACAGAAAATGTACAAGTGAAGAAACACTCACCTTCTTCTCATTGGTAAGAAAAACCCGTTGAAGGCAGATCAGATTTGGGTGCCTGAAAACACAATTTGTTCCGTTCGAAGTCATCTAATAAGGGTTGCAGACAGTTGTCTTGGACTTTGGCGTAGCAACGTCCCCCTTGGCGACCGAAGCTTTCTGAGAATGTCGGAAAATTTTACGTTACTTTATCCTAGGTGAAAAATTTATTCAACAATGTGATTTGAAAAAAAAATATAAAACAAGGATTTTTTGTAATTTTGTTTCATTTTCTTGTACTTAGCACTAAGCATGTCCTGAAGAGCCTCGGAGTGTTTTCATTTCTGGCCTACTTTTTTTTTCGTTTGCCCAAATTTTCGATTTTTCAATCTCCTTCTACACAGCGTATCATAAAGATAGGACAGCCCTGAATTTGTCGGTCTCGTGTTTGCTGAGCAATATAGATCTTTTTCATCGATACTACTTTGATCAGAATGTGAAACAACCCCCATATACCTCTTTTGGGTTAGATCGAATGCTGGTGCACTTTTCTAGAATAAATTTATGTTTTAAATCGCGTATCAAAAAGATAGGACACCACTGGGTAAATTGGAATTCTTGTCCGATAAAATTGTGTGATCCTAAGTCTAATAACCGATAGGCCTTCCTCGCCCCTTTACTGCAACAAATACTCGATTTCGTATACTTTCGACCTAATTGATCGGCCTTTGTAAGTCGATCTTGCTCCATTTCTCGGTTATTGCCTGTTGGAGCGCAGAAATCGGAGGAAATCGCCGGCGATTGGCTCAGACCCGACGAACTAAAATATCACAGAGATTCTCCATTTTGTTGGAGTCAGGACTGCAGACTATCCACTCTGGACAAGATAAATATTGCCGAGCAAAGAAGCCGCACTCAGACCTGCTCACGTGAACTTTCGGGTTATCCGGGCAAAAACTGAAACTTTGACGCCCGAAAACATGGGGAAATGAAAGTAGGTGTTACTCTGATATCTTCTGGTACTCACTGGAAATCATCCGACTGCTGGCGAACGCAGGCTATAGACGTCCTTGACGGACAAATGCTCTGACAGAAAATGAGAGATCTACCTTCGCAGTTCCGATGGCGAAGTGGACAGCTACATCGACTATTTGTGTATAGGCGATGGTTTCTTACGGACAGGAGTCTTCTCTCAATGAGTCTGATGGTCGGAATTGCTACTGAGGCAATTCGAGGGTAGGTGCTGTCCAATTTAGCCTTCAGAGCTCCGAACGTAGATTTCCCATAATCTGTCAGAGCATTTGCCCGTCCAGGACGTCTACAGCTTGCGTCCGCCAGCAGTCGAATGATCTCCAGTGAGTACCAGAAGATATCAGAGTAACACCTACTTTCGTCTCCCCACGTTTTCGGGCGACAAAGTTTCAGTTTCTAGCCGGACAACCAGGAAGTTCTCGTGAGCAGGTCTGAGGCCGGCTTCTTTACTCGGCAATAGCTACCTTATCCAGGGTGGATAATCTGTAGTCCTGATTTCAACAAAATGGAGAATCTCTGGGATATTTTGGTTCGTCGGGTCTGAGCCAATGATCAGCGATTTCTCCCGATTTCTGCGCTCTAACAGGCAATAACCGAGAAATGGAGCAAGATCGACTTGAAAAGGCCGATCAATTTGGTCGAAAATATACGAAATCGAGTATTTGTGGCAGTAAAGGTGCGAGGAAGGCCTATCGGCCATAAAATTTGCGATTACACAATTTTATCGAACGAGAAATCCGATTTAATCCAGGGGTGTCCTACCTTTTTATACCCGATTTAAAACATGAATGTATTCTACAAAAGTGCGCAAACATTCGTTCGATCTCTTCCAAAAGAGGTATACGGGTGTTATTTCACATTCTTTTCACAGTAGTATTGACGAAAAAGATCTATATTGTACAGCAAACACGAGACCGACAAATTCAGGGGGTGTCCTATCTTTATCATACGCAGTGTAGCCCCGCCGGACACTAACCGCTTGGCTCTTGACTTACTTCAACTCTCTCAGCAACGCTATCTCTCTACATGCTGACATGGAGAATCCTTGCCCTTCGATGAGCTTCAGAGCATACTCCTTAGCTGGATATTTAGCCGAAGGCACCTTAGGTTGGGCCTTGAAGACATGACCATAGGTGCCACGACCAACCTAAAAAATTGAAAACGTTGATTCTGTGAGAAAAAAGGATTAGAGGCACTAAAGTGGGTGACTGGTAGCAACACTGTTACCGCGCTTTCGAACACCGACACAAATTTCGCGCAAAAAAGGTACTTCAAAAGTGGAGCTATACTCTACATCGAAAAGAAATTTATTTGCGTTAGTCGCGTGCGTCTTCTCGCGTATGCTGGTTCTCCTTCTTTCCCCCACTTTGTCGCTGTCTTTCTCTCGCTCTGCATAAGCACAGGAATGAACAGAGTAAATTTGGCTACAAAATAGAGGATACCCGAAGCTAACTTTAGCGGTGGCTGTGAGGTGTAACTCGTCCATATACGCTTCTCAATGAGATCTCCTCGTCACCGGCGGCTGAACTCGCCCGAACGTGAGCAGTCCAATACTACTTTTTGCCAAAAATCATAAACTCAACGAAGCTTTCGAGAAAGAAAACTATCAAATCATATGCATCTGGCAGACCCCCAGGGGAACCATGGGTATACTAAAGATCGAACTAATTTCACAACCCACAGCCACCTTGAATACTAGCATCAGATGGTGGAGGGTCTGAGCAAATCAGCGAAAAGGATATGGTTTAGAGGCCTTGGATGGAGGTGGTGGCCATCTTGTATTCCAACACATGAAGAGGCGGGAGAGACGCAGCGAGTGGGCTGTCGCTAGCCCCGTGTTGCGTCCAATCAGCAACCTCGCCCCTCCCCCGTTTCTCCCGCCTTTTCAAGGGATGAAATACATAATGGCCACCACCCCTTGGATGGAGGGAGTGTGAGCACAATCTTCTTGCACCATACACCGCGGTGTACACTCGTTGGTAAGTACGGGGGTAAACAGGACACGAGGAGGGACTATTCCCTCCTTAAGCAGACTGGCGGGTCTCTCCCCCAGGGCGTTCGAAATTTTCTGGTTTCTGACCATTTTGGCTATTTTTTCTGTTTACTGAGAAAATTGGCAACGTCACACCAAGGACAAGTGCCCATCAATGGTAAGCCCATGGGTTAGGGGTGATTTCCAACCAGATTCTTTGCAGCCCCCATGCTACACGCTGTAAAACCGCGAAATTCTCACAGTTTCTACGCGTGCTGGTGCGGGGGTAGATTTAGCGAGAGAGCGCATGGCAGACGGAGGGAGAAGCACCGCAGGCCGTTCGCGCCACGAATCGTGAAAATTACAATTTTTACGAAGGATAAACACTTCTTTCACACAACAGTAGTTACCGAAGGGCATATGGCCTAGTGGCAATAGGCGCTGCTGTTACTTGGATGCTGCGTGAAAGCATTTATCACGAATATGTTGAAAGAATTTGATGATGTGACGATCTCGTTTAGCGCACGCCAAATACTCGGTGCTATGTGGGAAAGGGGGGGGGGGGCAGTATGGCGCGATGGACTTGGCCACGTCCATTTTACTGTGCCGCACTAAAATTGAGCACCTACCCAGGGTTTCCCTCCCCTGTCAAAATCAGGAGAGTCATTGCGGCACGGAAAAATGGGCGTGGCCAAGTGCGATACAACAGTGGCCCCCCTTCCCACATAGCACCGAAAACTCCTCATAGATTTTTTGAAAATTGTTCTTTTTTCTGTCCGTTTTTTCCTTTTTTTTGACAAACTGTATTTTATGTTTCCCAAAAAATGTTTTCCGGATATCCCTACGCTCGACGCTCTTACGTTGCTTATTGGGGAGCTGGAGGAGCAACGCCCCTCTGCACTCGTCTCCCCAGTACCGACCTGTGATCTGTGAACAGCTCAGGATACCGCTTGAAACCTCCTGCAGAAAAAGAATTTCCTGTGCACCACTTCGCCGTTAGCCTAGATTCAGGATCTGTATGAGGAATAGAAAAAAAAGGGGAAACCCGTCGAAAAATTACTAAATGACCCGGGAAACGGTAGTACCGTGAATAACTAAAATATTAATGGAAAAAATAAAAATTGAAATATTATAAAACTAACCTTGTGGCCATCGTAGTAGAACAAGTCATCCACATTTTCACGAGATCTGGCCAGCTCTTGCTTAAACGCGTAGTCGATCATGGCAGGGTAGTGCCTCTAGCTCTTTAGCCATAGCATTGTTAGGACGATTTGGAACGAGAACCTGTAATACACAGTATGAGTAGTCCATAAAACCGCAAGAAATCAGAAACTGTGAGGAAAACTACTCAGGCACTCGGGGGCTACGGCCGCCGCACCATTGGCCGCCGAGCCGCGCCTCCGATCAGCGCATCGATGTCAAAAGGTGCGCGGATCGGCGTCCTCCGCTGAAATCCGTCGGTCCGCAGCCCCTGAGCGGCCCAAAATTTGTCCATAAGCGGCTCAAAAACTGTCCATTGGCAAACGATTTCCTACTCATTACCGGTCGCAAATCTGTCACAAAGCGAACTGAAATCTGTCCAAAACCGGGCTCAAACCTGGCCAAAACCTGACGTAATCCTGTCGTACAGCGGATCGAAACCTAATCAAAAGCGACTCAAAATCTACCTCAAAGCGATCGAAAAAGTGGTCGAAATCGTACCAAAACCCACCCCAAACCTATCCTAACCCGGGCTCAAATCTGTTCAAAAACGGGCGGAAACCTGTCGTCCATCGGATCGAAAACTTACCAAAAGCGGCTTGAAACCCATAGAAGGGCAGTCAAAAATCTGAGTAAAAGCGAGCCCAAGGGTACCAAAATCCGAAAATCCTAACAGATCCATACATTTATTTTTCTACTTGTCCAAACAAATAAAATATTCGAAAAACACCGGGCACACAACAAAAAAAAAACATAGATTATTCGGCAACGGCTACGTCGCTCCATTCAATAACAGGAAAGGAAGACCTTCAGAGGTCAAGGATGAATAGAAATCACCCAAATAAAATCTTGAAAAATAGGCTTCTGAGGCAGCAATAACATTCAACAAACTGTTGGATTGAGGAGCTAGATTGAAATAACAAAGAAAAATTTCGACTGCGGAACACAATCAGAAAGGCCAATAGACATGAATCTCAAAGAAGAAATATTGTCTTCTGTTAACAGAGGAGAACATTGAGAGTACTTGTCACCGTTACCAAACACGTGATGAACCAGTAAAATTAAACCGGTAAAACACAACAAGGAGGAAAAAGGTAAAAACAACAACAAAAAGTTCCCACGACAAAATCACGTCTGAATTTCCAGCGGGAATCGAGATTCTAGAACAACTTTCACCTGAAAGTTGGGAAAACTGCAAAGAATAAGCCCTAAAAAACTCATAATGACACTATCTTTGATAGTTAAACTCCCGCCACCCCTATTCCCTTTAACGGCTACCGATCAGGGTGCAGAACTGAAAACTGACTCTGAGAAAGCAGTAAATATCCAGAAAGATGAAATCGACTCTGCTAGACATATCTTGACATTCCCCCTTTTCATAATCGGTTGCATTCTTCGAGTTGGTTTTTCAGTTGTACACTCTGATCGTCGGTCGTTGAAAGGAATCAGCGCGGTAGATTGAAGGTTAGGGCCGTGATGGGATACTGAGGCTAGCTCTTAGCCGTCTTCCCAATCTTGCAGGTGAAATAAGCACCATACATCTCGATCTCCGCTAAAAATTCAGACTGAGTTCCCCAAGAACACTGCCAAAACTAAAATCTCAAAGAAACTGGTGTTGCCTACGTTCAAGCAGCGCTACGCGAAACTAGCAGATAATGCTAAATACACCCTATGGACACCAAACAGAGAGCCTACGGTGCGGTAACACCATGAAGATTGTGAGTAAGGAAGCAAACCAAATGCCAGAGGCAAAAATAAATCAACAGCTTTCTCAGAAGACGTAAAACGACAGCCATTTTGGATTTTCTGTATCCTTTGTCGTCCGAGCCAGCCGTTGACGGGTTTTTACCTGGCGAAAAACACATGAACACTTATAAATTTTCTAATACGTCCGGCATCCTCCGCGAATTCGCATGCGCCTGGCACTTGAATGCATCCGAGTGACGAATGTTTACCATCGAGCTGAAATATAGGCAATGAACTCGACTTGAACAATTAAGGGGCTCTGTTATAAGAAAACTTACCGAACTGTAATAGTTGTACAGACGACGGCCTTGCAAATCCAATCCGACGATGATGCCTTACCACGGAACTGGAATGTGAGCAATTAACTGAGATCGCCACGAGCAATGAATTCCCTTTCTTGAACAAAACGTACGGAGTTGGGAATCCACTTATCCACTTTCCATCGTATTTGTAACCGCGAATGTCTTCTCTGAAAGCATTGCTTTTAACAACTTCCTCACCATCTTTCATCAAAAGCGCAGAAATGACTTACAAGGCCTTTTCTAATCCCACGTGAAGCTCAGATTGCCAGTACAATTTCTGCTCCTCTGAATCCTCGATAGCATTTGCGCGGTCAGATTCGCGACTGCCCAGTGACATGTAGAAGCTATAACGAATTTGATAAAAAAATCGTCCTCTGAAGTGCGAAAGGGATTCAATATTAACCTGGAGTTAGCCTTCTTGAAGACCACATTCCTTTTGAGTTCGTATTCACCAAGTACCGTGACGTCCAAGAGGAACTCTGAAGTCAAAGTGTTAGTATCATGCTACCTGTTTCTAAAAACTCCTTCGACTAAAAAAAAAACTAGAATCCTTCGACTCAAGAAATCACTCACAAAGAGGTTTCAGCCACGGATGACCACAACGACGATTACCGAAATTGAAAGTAATGACTTCTTTTGAATCGCTTCGATCAAGTCGCTTCGATAACTATCCCAACAAATCGAAAAACGAGAAATAAGCGCGCTGCCCAAGACAATTACCGATACCACGTGGACCCCATCTCAACACACGAGATAAGAATAATAAATGTGCCCGAAAATCAAAAATGCGAAAAATGGTCTTTAAGATTTTGAAAGATGATCAATTACCCGGGGCGGTACTGTTGCTGGAATTTTCGCGATTGAAGAAAAAGTGATCAGTAGAAGAATTTTCAAAAATAGCACGATATGTAAGAGCGTTTCAATTGCTTTTCTTTACATTGAAAAAATAGCTTGTGATATTCTATCTAAAACGCTATATTTTCAAACATGAAAACATCGAGGGTAAGCGGAGGCACTGTGCGAGGTTTCGCGTAAATTTATGCTGTTTGAAGGCACTAGATTGAATGTCAAAGCATTTTGTTTTCACTGTAAAGAAACCCTTGAAATGTTCTTGAATATTGCACTATTTTGTATAAACCTCTATTGTTCAATTTTTGCGGGTCCGTAACAAACAGCATAGCGAGTAGCTAATCGAAAATGGTTTGGCTATAAGTGCAATGGTGGTTCTAGCTAGAGAAAAAGGACAAAATACAACCATTTAAGTAAAAACAAATGAGATGTATGACAGAACAAATAGCATGATAGGAAACAATCACGCCAAAAGACCGACGTGGGCTAGTGGGTAAGTGATAACGATTCTCTGTGTAGGGGCGCGGATGGCTGCAACGGCCAATGTTCGTCGACGCGCCGCGGTCGACGAACCTGCGTTGCGGTCGAGAACGGGCGCGGATGGCCGAACGACTCGCTCAAGGTCAGCGGATCGCCGACTCGGCCTCAAAAGTGTGGCGGGCCGTCCCCGAGTGCCTGAGTAGGAAAAACGGAGGCAGTTCAAAAAATCACATTTTTTCGTGGCGTCGTGAAGTGTACTGCCTCGTCTGTAGCCACTGAGAACACACGCGGACTCACGCGCGTATCATATGCGCGCGAACAAATTTCGCTCATCCGCGTTCGGTACATCCGTGTAAGACGTACCTGATAGAGTGAGGACCGAATATTCGAGTTCGAATAAATATTCGAATTTTTCGAACGAATTTCTATTCGGACATTCGAATATTCGAAAAGTGTGAATATTCGAACATTATCCGAATTCGACTATTCGCAAAAGGTGAAAATTCGAACATTATTCGAATTCGACTATTCGCAAAAGGTGAAAATTCGAACATTATTCGAATTCGACTATTCGAGAAAGGTGAATATTCGAATATTATTCGAATTCGACTATTCGTGAAAGGTGAATATTCGAATAATATTCGAATTCGATTATTCGCAGAGGTGAATATTCGAACGTTATTCCAATTTGAATACCCGAGCTGGTTTAACAAAAAATATGAAAATCAGCTCCAATGTATGAAGGAATCGACATACCTTTCAAGACTGATGTCAGTCTCTTCATTACTCCATTGTTCCATTTTCCCGAACGCAAGAACTAAATTTTTTCCCCACACCGTCTGATGAGGCTACTAGGGCGGTTCTAACAGGGGGAGCCATATGGCAATCGCACTTGGCCACTCCCATTTGTCCATGCCGCTGGGCAATGATAACACCAACCATAGCTTCGTTGGGTGGAGCCATGTACTCCACCAACCCTCACCTCTGGGCAGGTGATGGGGGAACCTCCATCATTGGGAAAACCGGTGACAACCGGTGAAACGCCCCGAGGCACAGGAGGAGATGGGAATACGTGGGGGTGGGGTTTATCCCTCCGTTGACCAATCACCCACGTCTTAAGTGGTGGAGAGACGTCTGTCGATTGGCCGACGGAGCAATAAACTCCGCCCCGTACTCCGATCTCCCCCCAGTACGCGCCTCGAAAAAGAATGAAAGTCACCCAACATTCATGCAAGTCATTTTCAAGATTGTGTGGGTGTCACTGCCGGTTCTTCGTTCATAACTTTTTTGTGCTTGGAGATGGAAATCTGCGTCATTGTGCTTCCAGTTTGAAAAACTATTTTCGATCCTTCAGCCTACTTCATTTCACGAAACACCGGTTTTTCGCCGATAACTCTTTAACCTGGTGAGGGTTGTTTTTGAAATCTACGTAAAATTCTGCGTCGAATGATATTTCGGATTCCTAACTTTGCTCGCTCCATACTCTGAGAGGATCCCCCGCGATCGTTCACGGATAGAATCTCCGGTTTCTGGTGGGGCCGAGAGGATTCTAGCATGGGGCTATCGCGCAACGATCGCGAAATTCTGCCAGTCTCAAACCGAGAGTGTACCGCGTTCGTTCATCGATGCTCCCACTATGCTCTATAGCAAAACCGCGAGGAGTCGAGCCTGGGCCTATCACGGAACAATTGCGAGATCCTACCAGTTTCAACCTGAGGGCGAATCGCGTCTATACATTCACGTATTCGGGGCGTTACATCGCGGATCCGCGACGAACCGAGCTTGGAACTATCGCGGGACGATCGCGAGATTCTTCAAGCCTTCTGATGGTACCGCATCCAGGCCCTCTCGATGTTTCACCCGAGCAAGTGTTGCCTATCAGATCAACACGAAGCTCGAATTTCATTCGAGAAAATGTTGAGCTGGCTGATCGTACAAGTAGCCCTTCCTGACTGGCTGGATAGCTTTTGATTCCTTTCTTTAGGTTGATTATTACAGCAATGCGCTTTTCTTTTCTGTTCCGCTATGTTGTTTTTTTATCGTTTCCATGCTTTCAACTTCCTATGGTTCATTCGTATTTCATGGTCGTTTTAAACATTGTTTTTGACTACATAGGCTTGCCTATGTAATAAATATATATATATATATATATATATATATATATATATATATATATATATATATATATATATATATATATATATATATATATATATATATATATATATATATATATATATATATATATATATATATATATATATATATATATATATATATATACATAAGGTAAAATTAAACCTCTCCAGCCGCTTCGCGGCTGGAGCGATTGCCCTCGCCGCATTTCGCGCTGCTCTAGAAATCTGCACAACATGAGAACGCGGGAGTGGGGGGAGACGATCACGGTACCATCGCGGATCGCGAGTGCACCACGGTATTAGCGCCGTAGACCTCTCAACGATCGCGGTACTATCACGGTATGAGAACGGAAATGTCAACGGATGAGTCGATTGGGTAACTATCGCGGAACGAACGCGAATCACGGGAGCATCACGGTACTAGCGCAAAAGATTCTCTCAGAGTAAGCCAGCCAGGTCGGTGGAGCCGAACCCCGTTGTTGGCTCCAGCAGAACTCTGCGCCTCTCATTCAAAGACAGTGTTCACGATGATTTTCATCCGCGAGTTTTTCACATAAAACAATGCGCTAGCCTCCAAGTGTTACCAAAATTACGAAGAAATGGCGAGAAACGCATTAAAACGTCGTATTTCAGTGACATTATTCTTTAACATGGGCCAGTTGTCCGGTCGGATAAACATTTTAATGATGGTTGTCACCGTTGGAAAACTGTGTCAATCGAAAATAGAAGAATATTTCATGCAAAGCAGAATCAGTTAGGGCTCTAAGGAAGGAACGGAGCAATATAGAGTAAAGAATTGCAAAGGGCGGGTCCACAAGAGATTTCGTTGTCACAACAAACAATTCCTCTGATACTTAAGAGGCGGGGTGATACTTAAGAATTTCGCGTACTTCTGTTGCGTTTTTCTCAATTTCTACGTCATTTTAGATCTACCCGGGGACCAGTTAATCGATATAGCGAATAATCTCAAAATTAAAGATTATCGTGAACACTGCCTTTGAACCATAGAGGCGAAAGCACCCTCTGGAGATAACTATGGAGCTCGGCTCCACCAATCTCGCTGGCTTATGGGGCAGGCAAAGTTAGTAAGGTCCTCGAATAAGCTCCTTAGGCTAAGCTACAGAGAAAAAGTTGATTTTGTAGCATTCTTTGCATTGTAGCCCGTACAGGTCTAGAGATGAGTCTTATTAATTCTAATTGTAAGTCGAAATAAAGCTCTAGAAGAAGAATTCAACTTGTTAGTGCCGCTCACTTCGCAGTTGCGCGATAATGCTATGGATGCTTACATTCGTCATTCGAATATTCGAATTTCGAATATTCGTTCGTTCGAAAGAAAAAATGGACGAATTCATTCGAAATTCGTTCGTTCGGAATTAAAAATGAACGAATTTACTCGAAATTCGTTCGTTCGGAATAAAAACTGAACGAATTTATTCAAAATTCGTTCGTTCGAAATAAAAAATGAACGAATTTATTCGAAATTCGTTCGTTCGAAATAAAAAGTGAGCGGATTTATTCGAAATTCGTTCGTTCGGAAGAAAAAATGAACGAATCTATTCGAAATTCGTTCGTTCGGAATAAAAAATGAACGAATTTATTCGAAATTCGTTCGTTCGGAATAAAAAATGAACGAATTTATTCGAAATTCGTTCGTTCGAAATAAAAAATGAACGAATTTATTCGAAATTCGTTCGTTCGGTCTCTTTTTAAAAAGTCCTCACTCTAGTACCTAAGTACACTTGGCCGAGACGGTCAACATTTTCGAATATATCCGAAAATCAAAATTTCGAATAATTTTGGAAATAACATCTGTTTGAGTTGGTGCTATGTGGGATTGGTGGGCACTGTTGTGTGGCACCTGGCCGCGCCCATTTTTCCGTGCCGCAATGAATCTCCTGATTTTGGCAGGGAACCCCGGGTACTCAGGCAAACTCAAATGTCGTCAGCAGGTTTCTGAGGTGTCGTCACAGAGCACATCAGCTGAGGACACCAAAAAGAGGCTGATTTCGGCGCGAGAGAACCTGTTATCACGCCGAAAGGTTCAGCTGTAGACCTCTTAGCGCCGAATTAGGAGACGGCGGCTTGACCTAACCGAAGCCCCGAAAGGTTCAGCTGTCGACCTGCTGCCGCCGGATTTATGGATTCTGCTGTAGGCACCCTATCGCCGGTCTTTAATTAACAAGGTGGCCTATTCGGAGAATTAGACTGGGAAGCGATCTCAAGATAGCTAGGCGTACGACTCGGCTCTATTGCTTTAGGCCATAGTTATAGACCAGCGGGACGCTGCGGAAATAGCAAGACAACTACCACTTATGTGCGTCTTAAGTGTGCTGAGGCATGCCAAAAGGAAGAGTTGTCCCAGGAAAACGCACAGGAAGCCTGCACCAAGCAGTTATACACGCCGCGGCACTGTATACTGTATCCTTGCTAGACCTACCCTAGACCTTGGAAAATTGCCAAATTCCACTAGCTGATTATTTTCAGATTTAAACTTGTTAAAATACCACCAATGCGAGATAACGAGAACTGCTACGACAGGAGCAATAGATTCCTAGTGACCTCTTGCTATAAACAAGTGTTAGAAGCGTGAAATATGGATAAAATGCAATTGAAACGCCCGGGAATTTTAGGATTTTCCGATCTAATGTGGGTTACTATTTGAAAGCTCAACTCTTCCTCTATCTAACTTGAGCTGGAAAAACTGAATCTTTTCTGTATTTTACGTGAAAGTGTAGACGAGGCTTTGGACACCGGTATATTTTGAACGCCCCTCGTTCTCTTATTCTCAGGAAAATGAAAACAAGTTACTTGTAACATAAAAGGCCGAAAACAAGTTACTTGTAACATATCTGCGCCGATGTAAGTTACTCGGGACTCAGGTCATTTAAATTACATGTAACATATCGGCGGGATACTGCGTGCGGTGCGCCTCCGATATGTTACATGTAACTTAAATGGTAAATATAAGTCGCAAGTAACTTAAATTGGCCAAGAAGGTACTTCCAAGGTTGATGTACGACGCACTCGGGGGGTCAGGCTTACGACTAGCGTTGCCGTTGGTTCAAATGCCCAAGTTTGAGGTATTTGACGCCACACCAGCAGGGAAGGCCCAGCACAGCATTTTTTGCGTAGTGTGTGGTCTGGAACACGCCCTCTGCGTCGCGTGTCGTCTGCGTGATGGCCACCCATAGTGAAAATTTTGAATGTAAGTTACACGTAACATAAGTGTAACTTACTTGTAATATAAATCTAAGTTACATGTAATATAAATGTAAGTTACTTGAGACATTCAAGTAAGTTACATTTATATTACAAGTAACTTGTTTTGATTTTTCTGAGTTGCCATCCATCAGGCCTACATAAGACCATGGAACATTCGGGATGTGTGAGGGCTGGATTATGGTACTGGAACGGGTTTATTGAATTTCTCCAATGTGACGGAATTCGGTGTTTTGGAGGTCCATTCTAATCTGTGGTCCATTCTTTTTGAAAACTACTGAAAACTGTGAAAATCGAACTTCTAAAGCAAATATTGATAATTAACAAAATGAGTATAGTAGTATAAGGTACTGTGCATAATGATCAATCCTATACTTGGTTGGATTGAAGTCGTTCGATAATGAAAATATTATGGAAATTGCATTTTCAGAAATTTCAATAAATCGAAATTGTGGTGCGCGCGAAGCGCCCACCAGATTTGGTTTTGAATCGGCCACGCGCGCAACCCGTTTTTCGAAATCTAAGTTCAGGCTGAAGGTAAAAATTAGCTTAAAATTGCATTGAAAAGAGCGCTAAAAGTTGTATATTCCGCCCAAAAATGGTCTAGAATTAATTCCTAGGATTTGAGAAAATTTTGAAAAACCGCAAGTTTTCTCCGTTAATCTCCATTTTTTTCAGACGGCGTTCACGAACTTGTTCTACGAGCTAAAATTGAGCTAGGGAGCTCATTTTTGAACAGGAGGCTGGAAATGGACGCAGGTCGCTCCTATACCAATTTGAACTCGATACCTTTACTTTGAAGGGCACCTCAAAATCGTGGGTTTACATACTAAATTAGCCGTGGAGCACGAAAAGTGCTTTTTTCTGCTGAGGCTGTGGAGACCGGGGTGCGTGGGTGAAATCGCAGCTAATCAACACACAGTTCGTCGGAGGTAGGTAGTGAACTTGTCAGAATTCGTACTCATGACACGTCATCGATCGATAATCAATATTATCGATTTTCGTGCTTTTTGCTCAAAATGCGGCGAACAGTGGTGGTTGCTTTTGGGATTTGTTTTCTTGGTTGAGGAATTTTGCTCATCAGTCATTATCGATAAATACCGATCAATAATATTGATTTTTTCACCTGTTGCACAAGATGCCGCAATGATTTTTGATTGTTGATGGCTCTAAGTCATTTGTTTGGGAAGTTCTTCTAATCATGCAAGATCAAATTTTATATATCAATAATATCGATTTTTCACATTTTGCACCAAATGCGGCAATGAGTTTTATTTTTTATGGTTGTAAGTCAAAAATTGTACTCATACGAGAATATCGTCTGTTACATGTTTCATCATTCCAAAATGGAAATCGTTGAGCAAAATCGGAGTCAGAAAGGGAACCTTTGGGAAAAATAGGTGAAATTTCTGAAAATTTGAGATTCCTGGCAAAAGTAGCGATTTGGCAATGTTTTTTAGAAGTCAAAAAAAGTTTCGAAAATGTCTTGAAATATCTTTAAAAAAATGACTTGGCGTAAAATAGCCTGGGGTAATAAAAAAGTTAGGAAATGAAGTGAAACAACCAAAAATACGATTTGGTGGTCAATCATCCTACAAGCTTCACCGTTAAACTTATCAAAACGAAATCAAGCGCGCAACGGAAACATTAGGCCATTTTTGAAAGCTGTTATAAGGAAATCAGCATATGTCGAGCTAGGTGAACGCAACGCTCCAATCCATATCGCGGAGCGGTGCAAGAGACAACGAGAAAGTGTGGGGAGAAGGAAGCGCAACATACGCGCGCAGGCGCACGCGATGAACGGTAAAAATTTTATTTCGAAACAGAGGATATGTGCCGGGATAAACGGCCGACGTTTCGGAGCAACGAAATCGGCTTTTACCAGGCATCGGTTTTGCGGAACACAACTACGAGTGTCTGAGCATGTATCAAGCGGATCGGCTACACGCAAATCGCTGTCATTGACAAGGACTCCGGCAAACGTACATATATTCCATGGTTCTGACTTGATAAACTGTGATAAATGTTTTCACATGGAGCTAACAGAAATGATCCACATAATTACTGTGTTTTTTAGGAGCAGTGAAAAGTATTTCACCTTTTAGATTTCTCAAAAACGAATAATTTGTAAGATAAGTTTTGAGATGAGTCGTGGTGTCTACTCGTCAGCGCCGTCATGAAATTTCCAACAGTATCAAGAGAGCCAGGCTCGAAGTGAATTCCATGCCAGTCTGGTTAGAGGCAGTGTCCAGAATAAAAACCGTCTCCGAGTTTCAAACGGAATTTGGAAGGTTCGTGGAGTATGGCAACAGCAATGCGGAAAAAACGGCTAAAATGAGCTCCGAGTAGCAATATGCGGCCTTCAATTTCAATGGAAAGCAAACTCCCCACCCTCTCCCCTCGACGGCCACTGATAGAAAAAAAAACTACTGAAAATGGACTTCAACAAAACTTAGGCCGTTGATGCGGTAGCTAATACTCTTTCCACTGCGCCAATCTACACACACCGGAAAACTCCTTTCTTACACTGATAAAGGCTCAGAAAGTTTGGTGTTGGTGTTTGGGTGCAAGAGCCATTCACTTTACGAGACTTGAGCTTGAGTGACGCACAGCAGACCTTACCACTTTTAGGTTACAGCCCACGACAGCGCCGGGCTCCAGTTTACACTGAACTGTTCTCTGTTCAAACAGCCTTATTCTAATTTTTTCTTCAACTTCTTATCGACTGATGAAGGAAATCAGAGCAACAACCCGCCGAACGTCATCCAAGTTTCTCACTCGGCTGATGGGGGTTTACAGCTGACCCGGATGTCTCTAACACTTCGCAAAGCTGAGAATTCTGCACCACTCCCTTGTGGTTGTCAAGAACATTACGATCCCTCTTTCGAGTTGTTGCTTTTGGGCCAAACTTTACTCCATCATTTCCACTTTTTTTGCGGAGATTTTCGTACGACATCCCTTGAGAGACAACGACCGCTTGGCCCGGTCGCCCACCCCGTGTGCCTATAGTACATGACTTTCAAGGGAACTACTTTTATTAAGTGTGGCCATTCCGGATGAAATGTATTTCCCTAGAACCCTTTTTTTAGCGAAGAATCCGATTGATCCTCGCAGCTGCCTAAAACCACTCTGAAGATAGTTACACGCGTTTTCGAAAGCCTGGCGGCTAGGTGGAATTTTTAGGGCATTTTGAAGAAATATCGGATTCGGCTCAAAACTAGTATGCAGGGGCAGTCTAATACGCTTAACACGAATCTGGGATCCGTTTGTCAAATTACTGAAGTTTATTGTAGGTTACGGTAGGTACCATGCCATTTAGGGGGCAAAACCTACCTCAGTATTTTGAAACTCGACAAATGGACGTTAAACGCGTATTCACCACCCCGAATAACCCCCGCATACAAATTTTTAGTGAAATCTGAGACTTTGACCGAGCTACAGCATACCCACTGTAATCTACCGTGATCTGTCGAAAACCGATAAAGGACCACATATTCGTGTTCGGCACTCCAAGTAACCCCCACAGAAACAATTTGAGCACTGTCTATCCAAGCACTCCGGGAATCGTCAAAAGTCGCGATTTGCCATCACATTTGGCCCCGATGGGAAGCTTTGGACGAATAAAGTCGAAAGCTTCCGAAAATCGACAAATAAACCCCAGATTTGTGGTCAGCGCCCCAAATAATCTACCTAGGAGGATTTCAAGTCTTCTCTGGAACATTTTTTCAAAACCCCTTGTAGAGCCTTGTAATTGGTGTAAATAAACGCCCAACCGAAAATCCATTCAAGTCGAAAACGTCCTAAGTCTGGGCAAAGTTTGGAAAATGTGCCTTCACCCAGAAACCGCTCAGGGTTTTCTGGGGCTGAACACATTTACGAAGTTCTTTTTCGGATTTTCCATAGACTATTGCGCGTTTTGGAAGGCAAAAAAAAGGTACGAAAACCTGGCCAAAAACGCCTATAACTTTTTTCATAGTGGGCTTAGGCGGCTCCAAAGATTATAATCGTACCAGCGGCGTCGCCGGCTGACGCCGGCCTCTGCCGCTGGGGTCCGGCTACGCCGGCCCATTTGCCGGCTTCGCCGGCATCTTAAGTATAAGGCGAATGAATCGAACTCCGCTAATTCTATGTGAGATGGCGTTCGAAGTTCTCACGCTTGCCGGCCATCGCCGGCCTCTGTTGCTGGAGTACGGTTGCGCCAGCACGTGAGCTGGTTTCGACGAAAACGCTCGAGGAATCAGAAATTACAAAACTATTTCAAACCATGCAAACCCTGCTAACCTCCTTTTTTATGCAGTTGCACACCGACCCTTACTCTAGCTTTAAGAGGTCCTAAAGTGGTAGTTCATTTATATTCAATTCTGTAAAGATAAAGACAACCGCTGTTTGAGATTTAGTAAACGCCTCCATGACCAACCGACACCCTGCTACCTTTATTGCCAAATGAAGTATAATGATGTTTGTGTTTTCTGGATGCATATTTTGATTAACTCACATTTCCATCGTATATAAACCCGATTTAGAAAGGTTGGTGCATATAAACAGCTAAGCAGTTGAAATGAGTGGTTAAGGGAGGGACGTGAAGAAAGGGTGGTATACACTCTCTTATAGATGCACAAAACGATTTTGAAGCTCTGCGCTAACCCACTTCGGTCCCGCACACTTTCTACGGCGTCCGGCGCACTCTACCTTGGGTCCCGCACACTTTTTCGGCGTCCTCTGCACTCCCACTTGGGTCCCGCACACTTTTTACGGCGTCCTACGCACTTCCACTTGGGTCCCGCACATTTCTACGGCGTCCTACGCACTTCCACTTGGGTCCCGCACACTTTCTCAGGCGTCCTGCGCACTCCCACTTGGGTCCCGCACACTTTCTTCGGCGTCCTGCGCACTCCCACTTGGGTCCCGCACACTTTTTTCGGCGTCCTGCGCACTCCCACTTGGGTCCCGCACACTTTCTTCGGCGTCCTGCGCACTCCCACTTTGATCCCGCACACTTTCTATGGCGTCCGGCGCACTCTACCTTGGGTCCCGCACACTTTCTACGTCGTCCGGCGCCCTCTACCTAAGGTCCCGCACACTTTCTACGGCGTCCGGCGCATTCTACCTTGGGTCCCGCACATTTCTACGGCGTCCTACGCACTTCCACTTGGGTCCCACACACTTTTTTCGGCGTCCGGCGCACTCTACCTTGGGTCCCGCACACTTTCTACGGCGTCCTACGCACTTCCACTTGGGTCCCACACACTTTCTACGGCGTTCTGCGCGCTCTTGAGCCCGTACCCGTAAGGTAGCCCGTCTTGAAAGTCAAGCCGAATAAACGGTCAAACAAACACACAGAGAAACGCACACATACATAAACACACACACGCACACACAAATTTACCAAAATATATATATAGTAGGATTCTACATCAAAAACGGCTCTAGAGAAGTACATTTCATCCAAAGTGGCCAGGCTGACTGATGGTAGTTCCCTTGTTAATGACTTTAGCATTGGAAATATCCCGCCCTTGATGAAGTGCTTTATGATGATTTCAATTTTGAGCTCCCGTTCTTTAACAATTCTCTTGTTTCTACACAACTTCGAGGCTGAAGAAGACACTAAGCGAACGCACGGTTCATTCATTAATCGATTAGTACCAATACAAAGGCAAGGAATGATGACGTGTTTGCCAAATTTTAATGTTTAATAGAATCAGGTGGCATATTGATAGTTGTACTCTTCGATTTTATCCCGAGCATTGTTGACCAGTGGAATGAGACAAGAAACGATGACGTCGAGAAGAAATGTCGCCGGGACAAGACATGCCGCGAAAAACATAACCTCCATCCAACTCATATCACACATATCCTCGGAATTTCTGAAATAGCTCTAAGATCTTTATGAAACGCTAGACATGAGTTCATACCTAAAAGCATCCTAAAGTTCGAAGATTTTGCAGTTTTCTCAAAATGCCGAGTCGATTAGCTATTACTGGAGGAACAACACACCTCTTGAATGCCCTACCAAGCACTGTAACTATGGCATATACTACCCAGTATTCCAACCAAAATCGGGCGCCTTCGAGGGTTTCGTTAGTGAGAACCAGCATAGAACATACAGCGGGAAAAATCAGAACCTAAAGAGCAGTGCTGATAATGTACGTATGTCATTCTCGATTCTTTTTAAGAAAACAAATGTGTGCATCGGGAGAGCCGCTTGCCATAGAGCTGCTGAATGTAGTATCAACTTAAAGGCAGTGTCCACAATAAATCTCGTTCTCGAGGTTCCAGTGTGAAACACTGAGCTGGCAGGTGCTGGAGGGGATAGGATCGAAGAAAGCAGCGGAAACGGACCGCAAATCTATGAAAAAAGCTTTGAAATAAATCCCAGTACGCCTGCCTATCCCGACCAGGGATGTGCGGCAATTGCCGTTTGCCGGTTGCCGATTGCCGTTTGCCGGCCGTTTTTGGACGATTTTTGTCGATTGTAGTTTGCCGTTTTCCCTCTCACTTTTCGACAAAATTCGGCAAAAAAGTGCGCAATAGATAACAAACGCCGCGATTAGGACGCGCATGGTAAATCCCATAAGCCTTGCAGCGACCGGCTCGAAAGTAGGGAGACAGGCTATACGTACTTCCAAACTTCAAGCCAGTTGATGTTATCTACCGTGCGGTCATGTCAAAGCAATTGCTAGTATTGTAGTGTCATGCTCGTGTGGGTCCTCTTGTCTCGAAGAGTACCGAATTCACCACACTCTCCTTGCTGAGGCTTGATCAATAAATGTAGGGTTCATCGGGACAAGAAACAACACCCTAAACGTTTTCAGGAGAGGGCACAAAGGTTTCAGAGCTCAATTTCTTTCAGACCTTTTTCAAAGCGTCGTGTGGAGGACGTTGGACTTCACTGGCAGTTTGTGGGGTTATGCACTTTGCCATCTCCTATTATGCTCACAATTACGCTGAGAAACATGCTACCAAGTTGAAAGTTGGAGTTCTAAGTAAAAGGGTAGGGGAGGATGTACATGTTGTGGGGAACATTCGTTTCGGTTAAATTCGCTGCCTGACTAGAAACTGGATTGACGGAGTCGATGGTGTTCGGATTAAGGGGTGGCGTACAGTTTGGGAAGGAGATGGTTTGAGCAAACCGCGGTTTTTTAGGAGTCGTATTGGTGGAAAGCTTGAAAAACTACCCCATTCAATGCATTTGAAAATTAGATGAAATTTAAAAGGTCGCAGGGGGAGAGATGCCGAATATTAAGCCGTTTCTTAGCAACGTTTCCAAGGCTGTTCGGAAACGTGCGTTTTAGTTGCATTTTTCACGTGATTATCTTTGATCTAAATTCCGGTTAAACAGTAAACACACCGTGAGGCACGAAACGAGTACGCCGCGAACTCTGAGAAAGTTTCCTAATCAGATAAAGGACCTAACAACCGTAGGTGCACATTTCTGTTCGTAGGCCCCGCCCAGTTGTAGTATGGCTCACGAGTAATTTTATATGAGTTACTCTCAGTTGGTCCTATTTTTGTAAAGGCGCAGCCTCCCATCGCGGTGCCGCAGCGGCACTTTCGCGGAGCCGCTCTGGTACCTTTTTGCGGAGCCGGTATGGCTTTATCGCGGAGTCGCAGCGGCGATTTCCGGAAGAGAAGGGCTGCCACACTCGTTAAAAAATAATCATGTCAAGTAGGGACACACTGATCTCTTCCTTTTTTTAAAACTACTTTCGAATGCTCATCCCCTTAGATTGGATTGCGCGATACTCTGAATTTCGTGCGATAAATTTGAAACACGAAGCAATTGCATGACTACTACATATTCGAAAAGGAAAAAAAGGGAAAAGGGTTGATATTAGAGAACCGCGAAAAATAACTGCCCTTTCACCACAGCATTCCCATTACCAGTGTTCAATAGAATGCCCATTTCGGTGCTGCTTTTTATCTCAGGTATTGTACCAAAGTAAGAGATTAAATTTCTTGTGGTATTATTGAAAAACCTCGTGGTGTTATTGAACTAGAACAAAATGCCGAGGTTCAAGGACAGTCGGCCATACATTATTTAGGCCCCGGGCATAGTTGGATGAGCCGACGTCTCCAGCCCGGTCGATACACACAGAATGCATTGGAAATGGGATGCAAAAATCACTCGGTGTATCCCCCCCGCACCCCCCCCCCCAACACCCACCCGGTCGATACGTACGATCAACATGGTGAGGTGAAGCTGAGAAAATCACTCGGTGTATCCCCTCCCCGCACCCCCCCACCCCCAACACCCCTGCACCCCTCCCCGGTCGAACTAGACGAAAAATACCGTGCGATACCGATTGCCACAGAGCCATAAAATACTCTTAAATTTTCATTTAGGAGTTTGAGTAGGTCGGTCTGATATAGCAATGCAACTGATATCATCATTTCATGCCCTTGTGGCAATCGGTACCGCACGGTATTTGGAGTTTACTCCCGGTCGATACGTATGTTTAAAATGATGGAGTGAGGGTGAGAAAATCACTCAATGTATCCGACGCGGTCGATATCCATGCAATACGTGGATGACGGCGAATTAGAAAATCACCGGGGGGGCGGGTCGAAGATAAAACATTGCGTATCACTAGAAAGCTAACCTTACTGCTACCTCCGTTACTTCACCATACTCTCCTTCACTATTTCTCTGAACAGGTGCAATCCTGTCGGCCACGTAATCATCGTCCCATCTAGTTGGATCCCCCGAGGGATTTTGTCGATCTCACTCCATCATTTCGAACATAAGTTTCGCCCGGGTGGGTGTTGGGGGGTGGGGGGGGGGGTGTTGGGGGGAGTCGGTGGGTTGCATATGCAAATAGCACCAACTCTGACCGGGGCCTCAGAAACCATTTCTTATCTGGCTATCGAAATACGATTTGTTTTTGTACGAGATTTTTTTATTTTGCCGTTTGTCGATTGCCGATTGCCGTTTGCCGGCCATTTTTGGACAAAATTTGTCGATTTCCGTTTGCCGATTTTTCAAAATCGTTTGCCGCACATCCCTGATCCCGACCCGCCCCCATTCGGACGGGCTTGTGGCGCCGCACACGTTTTCGACGGCAAGTCGACAAGCGGCTCTGCCGCGTCCAGCCTGATCGATTTACGCAGATTTCGCTATTACCGCGCGCTTGCGGGAACCAGCAGGGCTCCTAATCTCGTCTATGCCCTGAACAATATAAACCGCTATTTTAGTAAATTCTGAAGGTTTTTCTTCAGTATTTCTTCACTATTAGTTGCCACACGACAAAACAACACCATTTTTGGGTAGAGCTCGGGTGTGATATTCATCGTGAACACTGTCTTGAACAGCGGTATAGAGCTTCGGGAACCCGATCGGCTCCTAACTCTAA
This sequence comes from Aplectana chamaeleonis, assembly GCA_029168955.1. NCBI lineage: Eukaryota > Metazoa > Nematoda > Chromadorea > Rhabditida > Cosmocercidae > Aplectana > Aplectana chamaeleonis. The sequence goes on along the minus strand of JAPDOI010000088.1, from coordinate 1,974,893 downwards.
AACATGACTGTAGAAGTGATAAAACATGTTAACCTGCAATTACCTGTATGATCGTGTCTGATCGATACGTATGATTTGTTTAGGAGCAGTACGGTACGGATCCCCGAAGCTCCGTACCCGCACTCCACTGTCTTTGACGTCACGGTTATGAGAAAAAGAGAAAGCCCGTTGACGAAGAAGATAAACGCCAAAGTAACCTGATAATTCGATTAAGGTGTCGTACAGCGCGCTTCTTCTACATAGAGACAAAGTTCCAATCTTTATCCCGTAATCTCAAAATGGAAGGTTATCGTGAACTCTGCCTTCAAAGGCAGGTTCACTATGATCATCCTCGGTGACTTTCCACAGTAAAACGATAGGCGAGGATCCCAGGCTCCCAGTGTCTGAAGTACGGTAGAAAACGAGCCTGGAGTGGCAAAATAACGGCTGTCAACAAGCGCTTTGGATTTACAGAATTGCCTCGTTTCGCATATCCTACCTCGATGTGAATAAATGAACCACTCAGATTACAGGAATGATCAAGTCAAGGAAGATCTGTGAGCTGATGACTTGATTGCACTGGTAGGCATCATCTTTCATCTCTGAAGCCATGTTTTGACTGCATCGGTGCTGTTTTTCATCGCAGCGATTTTGCACCCGCTGCTGCAGCGATGTAGCATCGGCAGCGATTCTGTTCATAGTGCATAGCCTCACGGATGATCGAAAAACTTCAATCAATCAGTTAAATTGATGGTTGGTAGTCATCAATAACACGTTTCCGTAAAAACTGATCTTGTCATGTGAAAGGGTCAAAGTTCGCTAGACGAAGCGTGCCATTCGCTGGCAATCGCTCCTTCACTGCCATAATGGCAGCGATGAAGCGATGATCAGCGACCATCAAGAAACGCTCCACCAGCAGCGAAGCAGTAAAAAAACATAGGATTTCGTAATCGCGAGCCAGCGATGTAGGACGTTTGCCACGAAGCAATCACAATTGGAGCGGCTTTCCATTACGCGCGATGAAAAAGGAACAGTTGTCTCTCGCAAGGCCGCAACGACGACCTGAATTCAAAACATGGCTTGAGTCGGTCGGTCTGATTGAGAAATACAACTGATACCATCATTTCAAGCCTTTGTGGCAATCGGTACGGCGCGGTATTTAGAGTTTACTTCTTTATAGCTTTCCATTAGCACTTAGATATTGAAGTGGAAAGAACTAACCACAATTGAGTGTACAACGGACAATGGATCATTATGGATTAGCATCAATGCGATGAGAATGCACGCTCCGTAGAAAATACGTTCTCTTCGTAAGCTCGTGATTTTCTCGAGTTCCCTCCACCTGAATCTCTATTGTTAGTCGGTTTCAAGCTTTTGACACACACACCAAACTGTTCTAGTTATTATATGTAAATAGCTTCAGGTTAGAGTGCGAGTAAACAAATAAAAAAACTGCAATAATAAATTGAATACAATGATGACTGACGTTTTGTGATGCTCAGTGCCTCTGTCATATAGAAAATTACACACCACAATGTTGATCTTTTCTGCTGTGAGGTCCTGCCATCCGTTAATGAGGCGAACTTTTACATGTTGAGGCTCTGAAAAAATTACTAAGGGGCACTGAGAGGAGTTGCTATACATTGCTATAAATTTTGTTCTACATTAATATAGACAGTGCTGATTGTTATGTTAGGAAGCTAGGGGATTATGTGAGACATGGCTTCAGCTGAGAGTGTAGCGTGAGTACTTCACCAGCAGCATGGAACCACATCTCCGAAGCATTTACAGTAGTTGTGCAAAACAAGGTTCTTTATTAACACGGGAACCACAGACCTTGCTCCTCAGGAACCGGCGATATAGCTGCACGTATTCTTTCAATAAAGGACGGCGTCCTTTTAACAGGTGAGTCGGCCGAGTACTAAAGTGAATTATTAAGATCGATGAATTCGAAATTGGTCAATGCGTGAAAAGAGCCACACCTAAAGCTTTGAATCACAGTGACATAAATTTTCCAGAAACAGTGTCGAATTTGTAGTAGTGGTCTTACGGATTAGACGACCCACTAGAGTCGCGCACAGTGAATTTAAAGGCAGCATACACGCTCGCAAACATGGTCGAGATATCATCATAAATAGGCCTGCACTGGCCCTAACATTTCGTGAACGACGTTTAAAGCGCTGAAAATCACCCAGGATGACAATATTTGAGTAATCATGTCTCGCACGCCCGTATTTTCACACCCCTCCGAGTAACAGAGTGAAAAGTTAAACTTGAGGAAACATGTGATAATTGAGAGTGATAGCACTATCAAAAGGGAGCGCAAGAGAGAAACAGCTCGATTACCTGGATATTACATGTTTGTGCACCGATGAAATCCTCCATTTTCAAAAGTCAGCCGGAGTGGAGCGGCATTCTCAAAAGTGGACGAGAGTTAATCGGTATGCAGACATGTTATACTCAAGTAAATCGAGCTAATTCTCTCACGCTCTCCTTTTTGATAGTGCTATCACTCTCAATTATCACATGTTTTTACCAGTTTAAGTTTTCATTCTGTTACTCAAAGGGGTGTGAAAATACGGGCGTGCGAGACATGATTGCTCAAATATTGTCATCCTGGATGGTTTTCAGCGCTTCAAACGTCGTTCAGGACATGGTAGGGACCGTGCGGGCCTATTCATGCTGATATCTCGACAATGTTTGCGAGCGTGTCTGCTGCCTTTAAAGGCAGCATACACGCTTATAAATGATATCAATTTTATGGAATGAATCGAAGGTCTGAAGCTGTTAAGTTTCAGAGATAACGAAAAAACCGGAAAAAATCGAGTGAAATTAAGATATAACGGTTCGTTCTATATTGGCCCAGATGTGGACGAGTTGTACCGCATTGGCTGAAAGAGCGGAGCTAGCGCCAAATTTGTTGGGATAACGACGCTAATGTACTCGTACGGCCCTTTCTGGAACGCTAAAGACGTTAGAAGCGTAAAAAATGAGCCAAACTGACCGTTATCGAGCATTGAACATTTGTATTGAGGAGCGGAGTCCGTATCTATGGGTTGAGAAAGGATGATTTTGTGACTCAATACGGCTCAAATACGGTCATTTTAACTCGCGTTCAACTCTTCCAACTTCGTGAGGGCTCTGCTAGGGCCCGTACGCCCCCTTTAGGGTAGTTATCTCAACAACTTTTGCGAGCGTGTATGCTGCCTTTAAGGCACAATCCAATCTCGGAGTCGTTTTTCTGCCAGTCTTGAAAGCGGTCACTTGTTGATTCCAATGATGTCTCTGGAATCGTACAGTACCCCCTGGAAACGAAGTTATGGTCCCCAAAAAACTGAGCTGCGGAAGCATGGTGGAGGAGTTGTTCGAGGCTTATAGCTTCCGTAATTTGCAAGCGATGCATGAGAGCTGACCTGAGTAAAAATAGAAGCTGAGAATAAATTGAAGAACGGGGCTATTAATCGTAAACCAGCGCTCATCTCGTCAGTTGAGCTCCGAAGACATTAAAAGGGGCGTGCCAAAGTGGCTTCCCGAGGTGGGCGCCCCAGGGTGGCTTCCTCCTATATCTCGCTCATTCGGAGGAATTAAGAGCTTGCACTTGTGTGGATCTACATTACAATCATGTGGAAATCTCAGATTCCGTCCCGGAGCTTGGACTGTGCCTTCTAAGCCACTAAATCCGTCGATTGATTTGGTTTGCTTAACACCGAGCTGATTCACGTACAAAACCTCGTTCACAAAGAAATGGTGTCCAGTTTTATGTTGTCATATTCTGGTGCGTAGTCTCATCCGAGAGGGTGTCTTTGTAGCTCTCCAGAGAAATGCCGGGCTAATAACAATACGGCTGTACCCTCAGCATCCCTACACGACGCAGAGAGTAGAAAAGTTGAGTGGTGGGAATGCCGCTAGCAAAAATTGTTTTCCTGACAGCCTGTAATTGGTTGATGGTGCTGGAGCGAACGCTCCCACCCCTGTACAACTCCTCGGCTCCCGGCGAGGTGCAGTGTGCCAAGGGTGTGTATTAATCTTCAAATAATCTCTCAATTGGAGCGACCTCTTCCTAAAAAAAGGCAGTTGCAACCTTACGGGAGTGGAAAATAGCCACCACTGTGAACGACGATATCATCCTCCGATACGTTCGCACCACATCTCGGAGCAGTTGTGCCAGCAATAATATTAGGTTGATGCGAAATTTTCCGAACTTTTCACGACTTTGAATACAAAATATTTGTTTCAAATACAAACAAGGTTCACCCACAAAGTAATTTCCATCACATTCATGGATCCTTCGCCACCAATTGGGCAGATCATGAGCTCCCGACGCGTAGAACTCTGGCTGTTTCGAGTCGAAGTATTCTTCTAAGGTCATTTTGACTTCATCATGGTTAGTGAACTGTTTTCCATCCAGGAAGTGTTGCGTCGAGCGGAACAGATGGTAGTCGGAAGGGGCCAGATCTGGATTATATGGAGGGTGAGGAAAAACTTCGCAGCCTAAGTTCAGCAGTTTCTGTTGAACGCTGTTCGCCTTCTTCACGACAATGCTCGGCCGCACGTTTCTCGGAAAACCCGACAGAAAATGCTGCACCTGGGCTGGGAAACTCTTCCCCACCCTCCATGTAGCCCAGACCTTGCCCCTTCCGATTACCATCTGTTTCGCTCGATGCAACACTTCCTGGATGGAAAACGGTTCGCTAACGATGACGAAGTCAAAATGGCCTCAGGAGAGTACATCGACTCTGTTGTGATGTAGGCAGGTGCAGACGAAGCTTTATTGGAACAACTCAGACATACTGAAGAGAATAACGGCTTTTATAGGCCACGAATGCAATGATATCACTTCCATGTTTACACATGATATATCATGATATGATGATAAGATTATTGACCATTGCTCTTAGTCGATTGCTCATAACACCTTCCTTTCCTCAGTCAGAGAGGGTACGTTTTCTGGACCGGATCGATGTTGAGTTGACGCGGCGCTCGACGGCTGCGTGACGAATGTCGAGGGGTTGCCGTTGGCGGTATGGTTGCATATGTTCATGAAGATCCATTGGTTGCGATTTCTACGTCATTAGCGGGCGCATTGTCGGCGACGGCGGCATTTCCATACTGGTGTAATGGTAGGTCGAAGATATCCTCAAACTCGTTTATTGTTGACTGACTATGGCGAGGTTCCAGTTGATTGAAGTGTCTAGTCCATAGGAGGTCCTGGCATCGAACGAGGTAGGTTACTTTTCCGATACGTCGAACAACAGTGCCGGGAGTCCATGTGCTTTTTGATGTTCGGTAGCCTTTCGCAAAGACGTTGTCATTGACTTCGAAATGGCGTGAGCGAGTTCCATGATGTCGCTTGAATTGAGCTTCCATTTTGACATCGCGTGGTCCCACATTATTTTCAGTTGATGGCATCATCAGGTCCAGCGTGTTTCGAAGTCGGCGTCCGAGAAAGTTCTCGGCTGGTGAGAGGTGGTTTGGTCCTGATGGGCAGGGCGTGGAACGGTAGGCCATCAGAAATGTTTGTAGGGCGTCTGTTGTTGGTTCTTCCCCTTTCATCTTAACTAGAGCTCGTTTGAACGTGTCGACAAAACGTTCGGCTTGCCCATTGCTTTGTGGATGAAACGGTGGGGTACGAACGTGCGTAATTCCTCTGGAACGGCAGAATTCCGCGAAGTTTGCTGAGGTGAATTGTGTTCCGTTGTCCGTGACGAGTGTAGTTGGATTGCCAAAACTTGCGAAAAGTTTCTTCATTGCATCCATCGTAGCGGTTGTAGTGATGGAGCTCATCTGGATAATTTCAGGCCTTCGAGGAGCTAGACGTAGCTTCGAGCTAGCATTTTCATCCGTGTCTGTCCCGGGTGGGCCTTATGTAGCGAATTGAGAACTCGGCGTTGGTGGGATTTCGGAATCACGAGGCGATTTGAAGTCAGAAGGCAACCATCGACAGTTGATAGAGAATCACGACGGTTGTAGAAATGCCATAATGGGGAGTCATTATTGATGTTCGGCCATCTTCCTGTTCGGTTGTATTTGATCACATCTGTAAGTATAGGATCTGAGGTAGTTGCATCGCGAATTACCTTTAATGAGAGCGGAAGTTGGCGAAGATTGTCCATGACTTCAGCAGCAATATCAGAGTCCACGGAAGCAATCACGCGATCCTCAGCTTCTGACGAACGTGACCCAATGAGACGTGATAACGCATCGGCCTGTCCGAAATCCTTCGTATTGACGTATTCGATTGTGAAATTGTAATTCAGCAAAATTGTGGCCCATCTTTGGAGACGGTTGGCGCTGTAGACTGGTTTACCCTTTTTGCTTCCGAAAATTGCAAGAAGGGGTTTGTGATCCGTTATCAATGTGAACTGGCGCCCATGGAGGAATCTGTGAAACTTTCGCACAGCATAAATCAAAGCTAGTCCTTCCTTTTCGATCTGACTGTAATTCTTCTGTGGAGGTGTCAGAGCGCGGCTTGCGTGGTAGACCGCTTTTTCAGCTCCATTTGGTAAAAGGTGGGTCAGAACTGCTCCGATTCCGTAATTTGAGGCATCTGCGGCGACTATGATCGGCAAGTTTGGATCAAAATGCGTCAGAAGTAGATCCGAGTTGAGCGTTTCTTTGATGCGATCGAAAGAAGCTTGGCACCCCGGACTCCAAGTGTATACCGTATCCTTTTTTGTCAGAGCATCTAATGGAGCACGGAGGTTGTGCAGATTTTTGACAAATGTTCCATAGAAGTTCACCAATCCTAGAACTGCTCGAAGTTGACTTACATCCTTAGGAGGTGGTATTCTTCGTATTGCCTCTATTTTCACAGTATCGGGGCTGCGTCCTTCAGCATTAATGACGAATCCAAGGTATGTGATCTCAGTCTGCAAAAAGGCGCATTTTTCCAGACGAACACGGAATTCGTAGTTGTGTATTCGTTGAAATACGGCTTCGAGGCGTGTGTTCTGTTCGTCGACGGTCTTGCCCGTTACAATGAGATCGTCGAGGTAAGCGGCTACACCGTCCAATCCGGAAATAAGGGAATCCATTTGTTGCTGGAAAATACCAGGAGCGGCCTTGACCCCGAAAGGTAGGCGATTGAAACGGTAAAGTTCTCGATGTGCATTGATCTTCAGTAGTGACCGTGAATCCTCATTCATTTGTATCTGCAGGTAGGCTTCGCAAGATCGATTTGTGAAAAATTTTGTCTACTAATCAGTTTGGCGAAGATATCGTCGGGCGTTGGAAGAGGGTGCTGGTGCTGTTCAAGTGCGTCGTTCAGTCCAGTAGAGTAGTCTGCACATAGACGAATTGTTCCATTTTTCTTCTGAACGGCGACTATGGGAGCGACCCAGTCAGAGTGATCGACGGGCGAGAGAACGTCCGCAGCAACCAGCCTTTCGATTTCCTGTGAAATTCTAGGTATAGAAGCGTATGGGACAGGTCGTACCTTCATGAATATAGGTTTGCTATTCGGCTTCAGTTTGAGCGTTGCCTTCGACTTTGTGCAGCGCCCTAGTCCTGGCGCGAAAACTGAGGGAAACTGTTTCTGGAGCTTCGTGGTAAGTGATGACCGTTGACTGCTCAACGTTGAATTGGATACAGCATTGCAGACGACATTTTCAGCGAGATTTCGTGAAAGTATTCCATGTTGTGCGATCCAATCGAGGCCCAGTAACGAGTTTGTGTCAGCAACGTGGCAGCTTCCATTCCCTTTTTGACCATCGAGAATAAAATTGCATTTCAAATGTCCACTCACGTTTATTTTCTTGTTGTTTGCTGACTTCAGTGTGACATGGGGCGGCAACAGTGGGGGACGACCGATTGCTATCCAATCCTTGTAGCTGAGTAAGGTAACATCAGCACCAGTGTCGAGTCGCATTCTCACTTCACATCCATTTATCGTTACGGTTCGGTATATGCGGTCGACAGTTGCCATTTCCGAAGTTGTGGATGCGATGACAACAACATTGCTGGCTTGTCTGTGTCTCATCTTCGGCTTCGGCTTGTGCTTCCGTTTTGTGAAGTTGCGGCAGAACTCTTTCTTGTGACCAACCATTTTGCAGTCGTGACATGTTTTGTTGATGAAATCGCAATCCTTGGACCAGTGACTGCCTCCGCAGCGAAAACAGGGTGAAGGCGGGTCCTTCGGTCGAGTTGTTTTGGCATTGGCAGCGTTGATGTGGCTTTGAGGTAGAATTTGTTACTGAATCCCGAGAAGCCTTGCATCTTGTCGAATGTCCATGAATTGCTGGATCTCGGCACTGAGTTCCTTCAGTGTGGTTTGCGGGTTGTCTTCCATCTTTCGGAGTGCTCGTGTGCGTAAATCGGCATCCTCTGGAGCGACCAATCCACATATCCAAACCAGGCATTTCATCTGTTCAGGTGTCACTTCGTTGAACTCGGCCAATGCATCGACTACAAGCAATGGTCAATAATCTTATCATCATATCAAGATATATGATGTATAAACATGGAAGTGATATCATTGCATTCGTGGCCTACAAAAGCCGTTATTCTCTTCAGTATGTCTGAGTTGTTCCAATAAAGCTTCGTCTGCACCTGCCTACATCACAACAAGTGGCGATCAGGCATCTACATCTACTTACTCCCTATTCGACAACTGCAATGGATTCTGCTGCCCTACAAGCCGTCTTGGATGGTGTTATGAGCCAGTCTGAGGAACGCCAGCAGAGGACACTGAATGCAGTTCTGAGCCAGGCCGCATAACAACAGAAGACTATGATGGAACAAATGGAACGCCTGATGTCGACAATCGGTTCCAGTACTCCTTCCGCTCAGCAACTACAGCGGAATTCGTCACGAACTCGCTGTCCACACGACTCCCGGAGTTCAACTACGATCCGGAAAATGGCGGAACATTCGATGTATGGTACAATCGATACGAGGATGTCATTTCGAGCGATGGTTCAACACTGGATGAAGCCGCGAGAGCACGTTTGATCGTCTTGAAACTCGACTCCACAACGTATGCACGATTCGCCAGTCACATTCTGCCCCAGAAAACCTCCGAGATCACTCTGGAAAACACAGTTAAGACTCTCAAGGAGCTGTTTGGACACAATACATCGATATTCGCTAGACGCTATGCTTACCTGAAGACACAACACAATGGTGAAGCTCTTCGCGATTACACTGGAATGGTAAATCGACGTCACGAAATGGCTGACTTTAACGAAGTGACACCTGAACAGATGAAATGCCTGGTTTGGATTTGTGGATTGGTTGCCCCCGAGGATGCCGACTTACGTACTCGAGCACTCCGAAAGATGGAAGACAAGCCGCAAACCACGCTGAAGGAACTCAGCGCCGAGATCCAGCAATTCATGGACATTCGAAAAGATGCCCGGCTACTCGGAACTCAGCAACAAATTCCACCTCAAAGCCATATCAACGCTGCCAATGCCAAAACAACTCGACCGAAGGACCCGCCTTCACCCTGTTTTCGCTGCGGAGGCAGTCACTGGTCCAAGGATTGCGATTTCATCAACAAAACATGTCACGACTGCAAAACGGTTGGTCACAAGAAAGAGTTCTGCCGCAACTTCACAAAACGGAAGCACAAGCCGAAGCCGAAGATGAGACACAGACAAGCCAGCAATGTTGTTGTCATCGCATCCACAACTTCGGAAATGGCAACTGTCGACCGCATATACCGAACCGTAACGATAAATGGATGTGAAGTGAGAATGCGACTCGACACTGGTGCTGATGTTACCTTACTCAGCTACAAGGATTGGATAGCAATCGGTCGACCCTCACTGTTGCCACCCCATGTCACACTGAAGTCAGCAAACAACAAGAAAATAAACGTGAGTGGACATTTGAAATGCAATTTTATTCTCGATGGTCAAAAAGGGAATGGAAGCTGCCACGTTGCTGACACAAACTCGTTACTGGGCCTCGATTGGATCGCACAACATGGAATACTTTCACGAAATCTCGCTGAAAATGTCGTCTGCAATGCTGTATCCAATTCAACGTTGAGCAGTCAACGGTCATCACTTACCACGAAGCTCCAGAAACAGTTTCCCTCAGTTTTCGCGCCAGGACTAGGACGCTGCACAAAGTCGAAGGCAACGCTCAAACTGAAGCCGAATAGCAAACCTATATTCATGAAGGTACGACCTGTCCCATACGCTTCTATACCTAGAATTTCACAGGAAATCGAAAGGCTGGTTGCTGCGGACGTTCTCTCGCCCGTCGATCACTCTGACTGGGCCGCTCCCATAGTCGCCGTTCAGAAGAAAAATGGAACAATTCGTCTATGTGCAGACTACTCTACTGGACTGAACGACGCACTTGAACAGCACCAACACCCTCTTCCAACGCCCGACGATATCTTCACCAAACTGAATGGTGGACGATATTTTTCACAAATCGATCTTGCCGAAGCCTATTTGCAGATAGAAGTGGATGAGGAATCACGGTCACTACTGACGATCAATACACATCGAGGACTTTACCGTTTCAATCGCCTACCTTTCGGGGTCAAGGCCGCTCCTGGTACTTTCCAGCAACAAATGGATTCCCTTATTTCCGGATTGGACGGTGTAGCCGCCTACCTCGACGATCTCATTGTAACGGGCAAGACCGTCGACGAACACAACACACGCCTCGAAGCCGTATTTCAACGAATACACAACTAAGGATTCCGTGTTCGTCTGGAAAAATGCGCCTTTTTGCAGACTGAGATCACATACCTTGGATTCGTCATTAATGCTGAAGGACGCAGCCCCGATACTGCAAAAATAGAGGCAATACGAAGAATACCACCTCCTAAGGATGTAAGTCAACTTCGAGCATTTCTAGGATTGGTGAACTTCTATGGAACATTTGTCAGAAATCTACACAACCTCCGTGCTCCATTAGATGCTCTGACAAAAAGGATACGGTATACACTTGGAGTCCGGGGTGCCAAGCTTCTTTCGATCGCATCAAGGAAACGCTCAACTCGGATCTACTTCTGACGCATTTTGATCCAAACTTGCCGATCATAGTCGCCGCAGATGCCTCAAATTACGGAATCGGAGCAGTTCTGACCCACCTTTTACCAAATGGAGCTGAAAAAGCGGTCTACCACGCAAGCCGCGCTCTGACACCTCCACAGAAGAATTACAGTCAGATCGAAAAGGAAGGACTAGCTTTGATTTATGCTGTGCGAAAGTTTCACAGATTCCTCCATGGGCGCCAGTTCACATTGAGAACGGATCACAAACCCCTTCTTGCAATTTTCGGAAGCAAAAAGGGTAAACCAGTCTACAGCGCCAACCGTCTCCAAAGATGGGCCACAATTTTGCTGAATTACAATTTCACAATCGAATACGTCAATACGAAGGATTTCGGACAGGCCGATGCGTTATCACGTCTCATTGGGTCACGTTCGTCGGAAGCTGAGGATCGCGTGATTGCTGCCGTGGTCTCTGATATTGCTGCTGAAGTCATAGACAATCTTCGCCAACTTCCGCTCTCATCAAAAGTAATTCGCGATGCAACTACCTCAGATCCTATACTTACAGATGTGATCAAATACAACCGAACAGGAAGATGGCCGAACATCAATAATGACTCCCCATTATGGCATTTCTACAACCGTCGTGATTCTCTATCAACTGTCGATGGTTGCCTTCTGACTTCAAATCGCCTCGTGATTCCGAAATCCCACCAACGCCGAGTTCTCAATTCGCTACATAAGGCCCACCCGGGACAGACACGGATGAAAATGCTAACTCGAAGCTACGTCTACTGGCCTACGCTCGATACCGATATCGAGAGCCTCGTCAGAACCTGCAGTAAATGCGTGCTAGCTGCCAAAAATCCCATCAAAACCGACTTACACTCCTGGCCAAAGTCAACTTCCCCATGGACACGCATACACGCTGATTTCGCAGGACCGCTTGATGGAGTCTATTACCTGATAATCGTGGATGCTTTCTCAAAATGGCCTGAAATTATCCAGATGAGCTCCATCACTACAACCGCTACGATGGATGCAATGAAGAAACTTTTCGCAAGTTTTGGCAATCCAACTACACTCGTCACGGACAACGGAACACAATTTACCTCAGCAAACTTCGCGGACTTCTGCCGTTCCAGAGGAATTACGCACGTTCGTACCCCACCGTTTCATCCACAAAGCAATGGGCAAGCCGAACGTTTTGTCGACACGTTCAAACGAGCTCTAGTTAAGATGAAAGGGGAAGAACCAACAACAGACGCCCTACAAACATTTCTGATGGCCTACCGTTCCACGCCCTGCCCATCAGGACCAAACCACCTCTCACCAGCCGAGAACTTTCTCGGACGCCGACTTCGAAACACGCTGGATCTGATGATGCCATCAACTGAAAATAATGTGGGACCACGCGATGTCAAAATGGAAGCTCAATTCAACCGACATCATGGAACCCGCTCACGCCATTTCGAAGTCAATGACAACGTCTTTGCGAAAGACTACCGAACATCAAAAAGCACATGGACTCCCGGCACTGTTGTTCGACGTATCGGAAAAGTAACCTACCTCGTTCGATGCAAGGACCTCGTATGGACTCGACACGTTAATCAACTGAAGCCTCGCCATAGCCAGTCAACAATCAACGAGTTTCTGGATATCTTCGACCTGCCATTACACCAGTATGGAGATGCCGCCGTCGCCGACAATGCGCCCGCTAATGACGCAGAAATCGCAACCGATGGAAATTCAGGATTATTTGCAACCATACCGCCAACGGCAACCCCTCGACGTTCGTCACGCAGCCGTCGAGCGCCGCGTCAACTCAATATCGATCCGGTCCAGAAAACGTACCGTCTCTAACTGAGGAAAGGAAGGTGTTATGGGCAATCGACTACAAGCAATGGTCAATAATCTTATCATCATATCAAGATATATCATGTGTAAACATGGAAGTGATATCATTGCATTCGTGGCCTATAAAAGCCGTTATTCTCTTCAGTATGTCTCAGTTGTTCCAATAAAGCTTCGTCTGCACCTGCCTACATCACAACATCCTGATCGCCACTTGTTGTGATGTAGGCAGGTGCAGACGAGGCTTTATTGGAACAACTCAGACATACTGAAGAGAATAACGGCTTTTATAGGCCACGAATGCAATGATATCACTTCCATGTTTACACATGATATATCTTGATATGATGATAAGATTATTGACCATTGCTTGTAGTCGATTGCCCATAACAGACTCGAAACAGCCAGAGTTCTACGCGTCGGGAATTCATGATCTGCCGAACAGGGTCAGGCGTGGCAATGGGATCGGTCGGTGGTGAGTGCGCCCCCCCCCCCCCTTCCAGCGTATGGCTCGTCACTGCGGCCCCCCTCTTCGCGAACAAAAGTTCGAATTTTTCCCCATTCATTTTCTACTCTCTTGTTTTTGATTTTTTTGAATATATAAAAATTTGTAAACATTTTCCTTGTTTGATGGCTCGTTCTCGGTTCAATCAAGAGCTAGGGGTCTCAAAGTAGAGCTGTGATTAGTACTAGTAGGAAGCTTCAAAATAAACCCCACATGGGCGAGAACCACGATAAAAACTTTTTTCTCATTTCTGACAGCTCCAAGTCTGGAAGGGATTTTAGGCCTTTTTGACGCGAAAAGTGACACGTTGATCCGCTTTCTCTCGGCTGATGTCAGGTGGCAAGCTGTTTTCCACAAAAATTTGTACTAGAAAATGTCGCGCGGTCCCTTCCAGGAAGGTTTTCCGACAATTTTCCTCAATGGGATAAAGCCGGTTTTAGGGGTCCAAATCCCATTGAACGAATTTAGGTAACCAAGAGCTCGTTCTCGGCTCAAAAAAGAGCTAGGGGTCTCAAACTCGGGCTGTGAGTAGAAATAGTGAGGAGCTTCAAAACAACCCCATATAGACGGGATCTACGAGAATTCTTTTTCTTTTTTCAATATTACAAGTCCGAAAAAAAATCGAGAATTTTTTTTTCGGTACCAGAAAGCAGGTCCCAAAATGTTGCAAATGTTCCAAAAATCATTTTTGTATGGTTGAGAAAACTATATTTTTTTGACTTCCACCAACTCTGGGCTTTGATTACCTGAGAACAATTTTTTTTGGTGCCAAAGAAGCAGGTCTTTAAATGCTGCAGAAGTTTCGAAAATCATTTCTGGTTAGGTAAGAAAACGACTTTTTCCGACCTTGACCACCTTCGGTACATTTTTGGATCTCATACTGGGAGTGTGAAGCATCTCCACACTACACTTTGAGAGTGAGTATTCGCGAGGAGCTACACAGTAAGGTGAAATTCGTATACTTTCACGAAGAGTCACCGTAGCAAATCATTTTATAAACAAATTCCAAGAGGTTTTCAGAGGTGAGCATATTGCCCACTTTATGAATAGCCAGTTGACAAGCGGTATTGGCTTTCTGATTCCCACGACGACAGATCCAGATCATTCGATTTTTTTTGAAAAAAAAATTCGTTTGCTGAATGTCACAGTGGAAACAAAATGACTACAGAAACATTGGAAAAACTCATGTCTGAAGATGCAAAAAATGATTTCTGATGTGTGCACTCTTGTGGTTGCATTTTATCCATATTGCATCACTCCAGTGTTTAAAAAACCACTTATAAAGTGCATAGCCATTTAGACTTAACCAATTTTTTTTATGAAAATTTTTATTCGTATGTTCATATTTCGGGGGCCAAGAACGAAAAAAAAATAGAAAATTGAAATGAAGGCGAATCCAAGCCTGACGTCAAAAAAGAATTATGGGAAATAGAACATTCTTCTGAGCGGAGCAGATGGTTTTAGCTCGCACACGACCCAATTCTGCGGCCCACCCCTGCGCGGTCTGCCAAACTGCGGCCCCCACCCCTTCCCACATTGAGATCATCCCAATGTACGCTTGACCCTGGTGGCTAAGGGCAATTGAAGGTGATGGAAATTATTTTGCTAAGTGAGCTTTGTTTGTTTTTAAAATAAATGTTTTTATTCAAACTCGTGAAAAGTCCGGAAATTTTTGCATCAACCAAATACATCAGAGCATCAGACGGCGGAATGAAAATGCCAGTGTTTGGAAGTGCCGAAACATGGCACCTGCCTGCAGGGTTGTTGCTAATGTTTGTTAACCCTGCGGGACAACGTGAAATCTCAATGTGTAAAAATTAGCGAAAATGGGTGGTGCAAGTCGACCCCGCCTTCAAGAGGAGCACTTCTACCAAGGCCCACCGACAGGTTTTGAACCCCTACATACTATAAGGACGAGTGGCGCAACGAATATTAATCGAAGCCTATGCTACACCATCTCTCATCGGTCTAGATTTATCCTTTGAGCTCTAGGGCGATGGCTGCGAGTTATCAGAAAAACAGGCTTAGGACAATTCGTCTACAAAACTCGTGCCGTTCAAACACATGGTCTTCAGAGTAGCATGACTCCGTCGTAGGGGGTTCTGGCGCGAAAGTAGTTGGGGAGAAGGCGCCATTCAAGATTAATTCATGAAAATGAAAATTTCTGGCGATAAAAGATGTCGGTACAGGAGGATATCGGAGTACGGGGCGAGTTATTCCCTTAATCGACCAATCGGCAGAGTGCGAAGGGATGGATAGACATTCGACGTTTGGCAAACAAACCCGACCCATACTCATACTTCCCCCCATACCCAGGCTGTTATTTTCGGATATGTGGGAAGGTCTACCACTTGAGAAATGTAATTTTCGACTTATTCGAAAAGCCTGCCACTCGAAAAGAGTAGTTATCGACTAATTTAGGAAGTTAGCCTCTCTAAAGAGCAGCAGACTTCGGTACTCTTTCGGAATGGACGTCCCACAAGAGAAACTTCATGGAAAATGTAGATACCTTTCACTAGAGCCGTCGAATGATTTAGTCTTGTTCAAACACACTAAAGTGTTTCATGTGACCTACCGAGCAGTGGGTCAAGCCTAAGCAGTTGCAAATTCCATTGTATTCTTTAGCGGGTCGTCTTATCCGAGAGAGCACCCTTCTGAGAAAGGTGCAATAATTTGCGATTCCCCCATACATACTCATTTTTAGGCTCTGCGGTGCAATCCTAGTTTAGGCGGGGTGCACTCAAGATTCGTCCATGAAAACGAGAATTTCTTCAGCTATCAAATTTCTGATGGCGTTATCAGACACTGTTTTCCCAGTGACTCCATGCACAGGCACTAAGGGTGATGGCTCGCGCCCTTCTGAGCCGAAAATGACGGCCCGCGACCCATAATTTTAGAGTGCCGGCCAGCGGCGAACCACGCTGCATGCGAGGCACACGCAACGCGGATATGGACTCGCCCGCGCGCCACAAAACACACCACGGCTGCTCCCGAAACACGCCACGCCATCTTCAATTCGGTCGGTTGGAAGGACAATTGATGGTGGTCACGTATTATCACGTCGTAACGTGCTTATCACGTGCACAGCCGGTATAAAAGGCGCCTTATCGCACTAAAGTCCTCATTCGGCATTCTAAGGGGCGGCCTTCACCGGGATCCGCGGGTAGGGTGGTTCCTCACCGCAGACTGCGGCGGAGCGAGGCGAGGCGTTTCTTCGCCGTGGACCCGGGGTAACATACTTGAGGTTAATAATAACTTAGGCTCAGATTGCGATTCTCGCGCTCAGGGTCGGGCGCTATCCTGCAAGGCTCATCAGACCCGGTGGGAGCGTAGGAGGTGGAGAGGGAGTCCCGCTTTGCGCGAGGGGTCGTGGCGCGAAACTGCACTGCTGATAAGCCCTTCTTGCCCCTGCAGGTCACCCTTAGCTTCGTTACAGGGTCACGGAACTCCTTACATTCCCAATAATTTCTGCCAAATCCAGTAGCATAATACTACTAGTACATAGTATTATAGCTAACCCCTACATGCTGGCATTGTTTTACCTTACCGTCTCGCTTCTAGTTGAAGCACAAGCCCAAATATTGTTTCTTAAAGGCAGCATACACGCTCGGAAACATGGTCGAGATATCAGCATAAATAGGCCCGCATGGCCCCTACCATGTCGTCAACGACGTCTCAAGCGCTAAAAATCCTCCAGGATGACAATATTTGAGCAATCATGTCTCGCACTCCCGTATTTTCACACCCATTCGAGTAACAAAATGAAAAGTTAAACTTGAGAAAACACGTGATAATTGAGAGTGATAGCACTATCGATTGGGAGTGCACGAGAGAAACAGCTTGATTTACGTGGATATTACATGTTTGTGCACTAGAGTGAGGACCGAATATTCGAGTTCGAATAAATATTCGAATTTTTCGAACGAATTTTTATTCGAACATTCGAATATTCGAAAAGTGTGAATATTCGAACATTATTCGAATTCGACTATTCGCAAAAGGTGAAAATTCGAACACTATTCGAATACGACTATTCGCAAAAGATGAAAATTCGAACATTATTCGAATTCGACTATTCGCGAAAGGTGAAAATTCGAACATTATTCGAATTGGACTATTCGGGAAAGGTGAATATTCGAATAATATTCGAATTCGACTATTCGGGAAAGGTGAATATTCGAATATTATTCTAATTCGATTATTCGCAGAGGTGAATATTCGAACGTTATTCCAATTTGAATACCCGAGCTGGTTTAACAAAAAATATGAAAATCAGCTCTAATGTATGAAGAAATCGACATACCTTTCAAGACTGAATTCATTTTCTTCACTACTCCATTGTTCCATTTTTCCGAACGCAAGAGCTAAACTTTTCCCCACACCGTCTGATAAGGCTACTAGGGCGGTTCTAACAGGGGGAGCCACATGGCAATCAAACTTGGCCACTCCCATTTTTCCATGCCGCTGGGAAATGAAAACACCAACCATAGCTTCGTTGGGTGGAGCCATGTACTCCACCAACCCTCACCTCTGGGCAGGTGATGGGGGAACCTCCATCATTGGGAAAACCGGTGATAACCGGTGAAACGCCCCGAGGCACAGGAGGAGATGGGAATGCGTGGGGGTGGGGTTTATCCCTCCGTTGACCAATCACCCACGTCCTAAGGGGTGGAGAGACGTCTGTCGATTGGCCGACGGAGCAATAAACTCCGCCCCATACTCCGATCTCCCCCCAGTACGCGCCCCGAAAAAGAATGAAAGCCGCCCAACACTCATGCAAGTCATTTTCAAGATTGTGTGGGTGTCACTGCCGGTTTTTCGTCCATACCTTTTTTGTGCTTGGAGATAGAATTCTGCGTCAACTTGTGCTTCCAATTTGGAAAAATATTCTCGATCCTTCAGCCTAATTCATTTTACGAAACACCGGTTTTTCGCCTATAACTCTTTAACCTGGTGAGGGTTGCTTTTGAAATCTACGTAAAATTCTGCGTCGAATGATCTATCGGATTCCTAACTTTGCTCGCTCCATACTCTGGATGATCCCCCGCGATCGTTCACGGATAGAATCTCCGGTTTCTGGTGGGGCCGAGAGGATTCTAGCATGGGGCTATCGCGCAACGATCGCGAAATTCTGCCAGTCTCAAACCGAGAGTGTACCGCGTTCGTTCATCGATGCTCCCACTATGCTCTATAGCAAAACCGCAAGGAGTCGAGCCTGGGCCTATCACGGAACGATTGCGAGATCCTACCAGTTTCAACCTAAGGGCGAATCTCGTCTATACATTGACGTAATCGGGGCGTTACATCGCGGTTCCGCGACGAACCGAGCTTGGAACTATCGCGGGACGATCGCGAGATTCTTCCAGCCTTCTGATGGTACCGCATCCAGGCCCTCTAGATGTTTCACCCGAGCGAGTGTTGCCTATCAGATCAACACGAAGCTATAAGGTATTGCCTTCGCCGCATTTCGCGCTGCTTTACAAATCTGCACATCATGAGAACGCGGGAGCGGGGAGAGACGATCACGGTACCATCGCGGATCGCGAGTGCACCACGGTATTAGCGCGGTAAACCTCTCAACGATCGCGGTATTATCACGGTATGAGAACGAGAATGTCAAGGGATGAGTCGATTGGGTAACTATCGCGGAACGAACGCGAATCACGGGAGCATCACGGTACTAGCGCAAAAGATTCTCTCAGAGCAAGCCAGCCAGATCGGTGGGGCCGAGCCCCGTTGTTGGCTCCAGCAGAACTCTGCGCCTCTCATTTGAAGGCAGTGTTCACGATGATTTTCATCCGCGAGTTTTCCACATAAAACAATGCGCTGGCCTCCAAGTGTTACCAAAATTACGAAGAAATGGCGAGAAACGCATTAAAACGTCGTATTTCAGTGACATTATTCTTTACATGGGCTAGTTGTCCGGTCAGATAAACATGTTAATGGTGGTTGTCACCGTTGGAAAATTGTGTCAATCGAAAATAGAAGAATATTTCATGCAAAGCAGAATCAGTTAGGGCTCTAAGGAAGGAACGGAGCAATATAGAGTAAAGAATTGCAAAGGACGCGTCCACAAAAGATTTCATTGTCACAAAAAACAATTCCTGTGATACTTAAGAGGCGGGGTGAAGAGATTTCGCGCACTTATGTTGCGTTTTTCTCAATTTCTACGTCATTTTAGATCTACCCGGGGGCCAGTTAATCGATATAGCGAATAATCTCAAAATTAAAGATTATCGTGAACACTGCCTTTAAACCATAGAGGCGAAAGCACCCTTTGGAGATAACTATGGAGCTCGGCTCCACCAATCTCGCTGGCTTATGGGGCAGGCAAAGTTAGTAAGGTCCTCGAATAAGCTCCTTAGGCTAAGCTACAGAGGAAAAGTTGATTTTGTAGCATTCTTTGCGTTGTAGCCCGTACAGGTCTAGAGATGAGTCGTGCCTTATTAATTCCAACTGTAAGTGGAAATAAAGCTCTAGAAGAAAAATTCAACTTGTTAGTGTCGCTCACTTCGCAGTTGCGCGATAATGCTATGGATGCTTAAATTATTCGTCATTCGAATATTCGAATTTCGAATATTCGTTCGTTCGAAATAAAAAATGAATGAATTTATTCGAAATTCGTTCGTTCTAAATAAAAAATGAACAAATTTATTCTGAAATTCGTTCGTTCGAAATAAAAAATGAACGAATTTTTTCGAAATTCGTCCGTTCGGAATAAAAAATGAACGAATTTATTCGAAATTAATTCGTTCGGAATAAAAAAAGAACGAATTTATTCGAAATTCGTTCGTTCGGGATAAAAAATGAACGATCGTATTCGAAATTAATTCGTTCGAAATAAAAAATGAACGAATTTATTCGAAATTCGTTCGTTCGGTCTCTTTTTAAAAAGTCCTCACTCTATTGTGCACTGATGAAAACCTCCATTTTCAAAAGCCAGCCGGAGTAGAGCGGCATTCTCGAAAGTGGATGAGAGTTTAGGGTTGTTTAGACAGGTAATGTTCAAGTAAACCGAACTGTTTCTCTCGTGCACTCCCCTTTGATAGTGTTATCACTCTAAGTTGCCACATGTTTTCTCAAGTTCAACTTTTCATTCTGTTACTCAAAGGGTTGTGAAAATACGGGCGTGCGTGACAGGGATGGTCAAATACTGTCATCCTGGATGGTTTTCAGCGCTTCAAACGTCGTTCACGACATGGTAGGGGCCGTGCAGGCCTATTTATGCTGATATCTCGGCCATGTTTGCGAGCGTGTATGCTGCCTTTAATGCTATGAACACGAACAAAGTATAGTCTTCATGATACGAATTCTCTTCGAAAACTCAATACAATTACAGAACAACGAGAAAGTCGCGGCTCAGAACAATACAGCAGTTTTCAGTTACAGGATGTTAGATTTGGAACAAATATGGAAACCAAATTGTTAAAAATAAATCAAGAACAGGAGGAATATGTTCAAGAACAGGTAGCAGCATTTCAACAATGTCTTCACAAACAGTCACAATGGGTGATGGCCATTGTGTATCAACACCCCGAAGAGGAGGGAGAAACGGGGGAGGAGCGAGCTCTCTGATTGGACGCAACATGGGGTAGCCTTGCGTTGCGTCCAATCAGGAACCTCGCTCCTCCCCCGTTCCTCCCGCCTCCTCAGGGGTGTTGATACACGATGGCCACCACTCTGTCACAATGATTGAAGTAGCCTGGCCTAACAGAGTGGTTTCATTCTTTGCTAGTCATAAAACATGTGAGTGACCTCGTTTTCCAATTTTTTGGTTGGATTTGCTCATTTCTCGGCTCATATTCCTGGTTTAAATGTTTGTCCAGCTTTAGGTGCCCGGAGCCTATTGGGCTGGACTTTTCCCCATTCGTTGTTTTTGAACTGTGATGACCACTAACCCAGAATTTTCTCTGGAAGTTTTCGGTGCCTTTTTTTGTATATTCCACCAAACAGCAGAAAATACGTCTACACGTACCACAGGCTAGGCATAAGGTCAAGAACAAAAACCTGAAAAGTGAAATAAGAATATGGTGTAAAAAAAGGAAGCAAAAAAAATACGAAGTTTGTCCACCTACCCACACCTGACATTCATTCATGCACCCTTAGAGATAACTAGATGATCTAAGCTTACAACAAATCAGAAACTCGTTTTTTGAGGCTGCAAATGGGATAAAAACACCGGACAATCTCGTAGGTCGCTCGGTAACTCCTGAAAACGCCTTTTTCTTTCTTTTGTCGAATTCCCTATTACCACCGTACTTGCCTAATCTTTAGTGGCTAAGCGTGCAGGTCCGAAAAAGGAGCAGAGCATTGACGGGAGTTTTTCACAAGGCGAATTTCCAGAAATTTTTCAGGAGGAAGCTTTTTTTTCAGAACTTTGCGAAATGTTGCTCTTCTGGAAAGTGCTGTAAATTTTCCCCTTTCACAGCCTCGCAATACACCTCTTTTGCAACAAGATGAGGTGGACGCATAGAAGCTTTATGCATGAGAGAATGTGAAACTGCAGTGATAACTCCAGAACTTGGATGAAAAGGAAACGAACTATAAAGTAACTGCACAATCTTGAGAACAATCAGGAATTCTGATCAAAGAGAAAACCACGCCTCTTTGGACTCAAGACGCGGCTTCTTCGTACGATGCTGAAAAAGATGTTATAGATATAAAATGTGAGAGCAACCGATGTTGCCACGTGCGAGTAAATGTATGCTTAAACAGGCAAAAACCCTGCCTGGAAATTTTCACGACATGGTATAGTCCGAGCAGCAGTCGAGATGAATCCAGTGTAAAGAAACTCACATCGTCTTCTGCAAAGCTTCGAAGACGTGTGTTCTCCACCCCATACGGTCGTCCGCTAACTGCCTCAGGGTCGCCAAGCGCTTTTCGTTGAGCCTTCCAAGAGACATGAAGAAGCTGAGAAGAATAGTTTGAGTGTAAACAGGGCTCCAATTGAAAATTTGTCTGTACGCTACCCTGCATTTGGGAGTTATGGTCCCAAAGCGCTGTTCAGCTCCTCGTCGCGAAACCCAAGGATGTCAAATGCAAATACTGGAAAACTGATGGCATCACAAGGGAATCGAAACTGAAACGGTGAACGGCAGGTACGTAAAACTAACCAATCATGAAGTTTGCAACGTCCTCTGGTAGACTTTTCAAAACTGCCCGCCCTCCTGAATGGTTCACGCGCACAGCATAATTTCGAATTTCGCCGGGAGGATTAATGAGCTAAAATGAAGATTAGTGAGTCGGCATTCATAAAAAGCCTTTCAGTGTGTTTTTAGGAATATACGTAGAAAAGAGAACACATCCTCTGGGATAAAAAGCGGGACGACGACAATTTCTGAAGGGTGTTGTCTAATCCAACAATGCCACGACTTTGACAATGGTAAGAGAAATTCGGGTTTACGTTTACTGAAAACAGACAAATTTTGGCTGAAAACTCAGGAGTCACGATGGCTCTTGTCTGATTCGATATGAAATCGGAGAATCAGGTCGGAAAACTTTATGACCCCAAAATCCATCGGGTTTCGGCTGAAAACGAACAGATTTGCACTCCACTTTTGACGTGACTGGTCAGAAATGTACTAATCTGGGACGCAATTCGGCGAATTTGGTTTGGAAGCTTACGGATTCAATTTGGAAATCAGGGAATTCGGCTATATTTCAACTACACACCCGCTTCAAACTGAATTTTTTTCTTGAGAATTAACAATTATGCATAGCCCCATGCCTGAAGAATGCGGATTTAGATAGACCAAATAAAGCAGTTTGCGAGGCCAGTTTACAAAGCTTCTGATTAAATTAAAGGCATCGTACGCGCTAAAAACCACTCACCATTTTTTTCGGTTTGAATGATTTTCTGGGCCCACCTGGGAACGTAGGGATAGTTTGTTCGGTTTAAAACGCCTTATTCTAAAGATAAATGAGGTTCTATGTCTGAAATTCCGTCAGAAGAGGCCGGCCCTCTGTCAGTCATCTTGCACATTTTACTGTCAGCCATCATATAAGTAAATTATCAACAATCGATACAGTACAGCTCAAGGGAAATCGGTTGAATATACCATACGGTTACGTGAAGAATGACTTTTCTACACATATCGATTACCCTTTTCTTCTCTACAAATCACTCGAAATAAAGACAAAGTTCATTTAAACGTGAGATCGTTGGTCAAAACAGAGATCTCTAACGATTGACTGATTCTTTGGTTGAGATATTTTCGGCCTGAAGAAGGGGTTTTCGGTGATCTTTTCGCGGTTTTTTCAACGTTGCTGTTATATAGGGTACTGAAGCTCTCATTATTAATTCTTCTCTACAAATCACTCGAAATAAAGACAAAGTTCATTTGATCGTGAGATGGTTGGTCAAAACAGCGAACTCTAACGATCGACTGATCCTTTGGTTGAGATATTTTCGGTCTGAAGAAGGGGTTTTCGGTGATCTTTTCGCGGTTTTTTCAACGTTGCTGTTATATAGGGTACTAGAGCTCTCATTATCAATGGAAAACGCGAAAACGAAATCCATCGTGAACGATGCCTTTAATGTTTTAAATCGACTACAAAAATTCGGATTGGTTCCGGAATGGTATATGGATGTCTGGTCAATGAATTTTGATTGAAACAGACGAGTGTGGGCGACATATTCAAATTTCGGATAGGAATTGGCTTATTTAAGAGAAAAATCGGTGAAAAAACTTCAGTTCGGTGAGCTACACGCGGACACGAACGGCGGAGAAAACGGAAGAGTGATAATGAAACAGGATTTTGGCTGAAAATCGCCTCCATCGATTCGTTCTAGTTGCAGCGCGAAAGTTGCTTTGGAGCACAGCTGCGAATCCGAGCGCGTTTTCGATTCCGTGCCACTTACGCTGCCTATCGTTTTCCATCTCCCGCTCGACTGCCAACTGATCCAAAATACTCCAACTCCAAGCGGGATATGCGCAATCCTTGCCTGAGAATACAAATAATGATCGCAGGCCATCTGGTCAAGGTCGGCGGGCCGTCGATATGCGGCTAGCCGGCGAAACAAGCGCGGGCCCTGACCCTGAGTACCTGAGCAGCTGAAAGAGGTCGGCGGGCCATCGACATGAAGCTGGCCGGCGAACCAAAAGCGGACGGCCGTGGACGGAGACCGCGGGTCAGCTGGGAATGGTTTGCGGGCCGTCACCCTGAGTACCTGAGTAGCTGAAAAAGGTCGGCGGGTATTCGACGTGAAGATGGCCTGCGAACCAAAGCAGATGGCCGTGGACGAAGACCGCGGGCCAGCTGCGAATGGTTCACTGGCCGTCACTCTGAGTACCTGTGCAGCTAAAGAGACCGGCCGGCCATCGACATGAAGCTGGCCGGCTCAGGCAAAACTGCGTTCAGCATCCCGTTAAAGTTTGGGATCATTGGGTGCATTGATGTGTAAGTTGGTGGTGAAACACGGGGAACGGTGGGCGTGTCTCGATTCTGACGGCCGCGCTAACCAAAAATGAGGCGTTATCATGTTTACACAAAGGTATTAACAATGTTGCTGGTATGAAAGGCTTCTCATCTCACAGTGTGCCTCAGTCGGCTCCTCGGAGCCGGACGTGAGAGGTGGCCTTGAGTCACTTCCCAGAAGATCCACCCGAGATCGGAGGATAATTTTTGTTGCCGAGGAGAGGAGGCTTCCCACGGCTCGGGGGGGGGGGTATGGTAAAGCCATTGATGGTAGGACTTTGGCGTATTTTGGCTACCGTCATCCGGCAATCGCTTCAGGACCCAGAGCCCGATTTTCCTCCGCCCTTTAGGTTGGCTGTTTTTTTCACCACCTTTCGTTATATCGAGTAGCTCTTCTAACCCCTCCATCACCACTGGGGCAGGTTCTCGGAGAAGTTCCTCGGAGAATATGAACAGCATTCTGAACTGGGCTGGAAGAGTTTTGAGATAAAGAGCTTTTCCATTCCAATATTCCTTGGAAAAGATTTAATCACATCGCTTTATTCGAGTTTTTTAAGCTGCAGTCAACACTACAGCGCTCTTCGATTTATTTGAATGCAACTTTTTGATATTTGAGAATGAAATAAGCATAAGCAAGCAATAAGCATTTCCTTGCTTTCCCGCGAATGCTTGATTTTCCAAAATTCGGAGCCGAGGGTTTTCCTTGCCGAATGAATGAAATCAGGCAGTAGAGGCAGAATAATAAATTGGCAAGGGCATGTGAGCGACACTCCGTAGTTTGAATACTTTTAGTTAATTTTGTAGAAATTTTTCCGTGCGCCTTAGGAGTAGAGCAGGCACTTTAAAAACATTCCTTTGGAAAATTTCTCCCCGAAAATAGAAATCGTGGGAATTTCGGTTTTAGAGGATCCCATTTATGGCTCCACCCAAGGAAAATTTGTGAAGTTGATCATCGCATAAACTTCTGAAACGAACAATAGCTATGAGTACACTGCGGTTTTTCACACTCCGCTAAGTTCTCACCAACCTGGGATTTTCCTTATCTTGCAAAATCAGGAGAGTCAGGAGGCCTATGAAGTCAATAATGAACACAAAGTAAGATTTTCAGTTTGAGTGCCCCTTTCTAAGCTATCACGCCAAGAGTTCGAGGACATTAGGCTTGAAGGTTTTAAAAAATCGCTGCGCTGACAAGTTCTGATGTGATCAACCTCTACATGGATGACCTAGTACGCTCCAGAACGCAATCGCACCGGAAACGCTCACAATTGAACTGAATGAAGCTTCGAAACGGTCCCGATGTAGAGCGAAATCGGGCTTTGGGTCCTGAAGCGATTGCCGGATTACGGTAGAAAAAATGCGCCGGAGTCCTACCATCAATGGCTTTAGGGGTATGGGGGTTGGTACCCAACTGTGGGGCCATCTCCGCACGATCCACTGTGGGGGGGCACCCCCCTGCGGACCGCGGCGGTTGGGTCACCCCCCCCCCCCCACCTGTGGGGAGAAGGGATAACCCGATTGCGATTGAAAACGCGAAATGCCGGACGGCACCGATTGCCAACACAGGCGTCAAATGCAGTGTTTGGTGGTGTGACTGCACAACACACTGCAGATGTTACGCCTAAGTTATTGATTCCACCACAAATCATGGGAGAACCACGAATTCATAGCGGAAACGCTATTTGTGAGGTAGATGTGCATTTGATACGCTACTAAAGGAAGATGTGAGAGAATGATCAACATAAGAATTAAGAGAGAATTCTAAAATATATGAAACGTGAAAAAAAGGAAGTAGCAGAAACTAGTAATGAATGGCTTATGCCTTGTAACAGCTTTCGTAGTTTTGGCTTGAAGAATAGGCCGTCACCCAGGGATCTCCCTCCGTTGAAGCAAATAGAGTAGAACGGATTTTTACCCCCGGAATACCCGATATACGACAGATTTTGCCTCCACGCAGGGGATTTCCTCCCCTAAGCGACGGTGCAGCCGCAGGCTGCACCGTCCTAATAGGGTTCAAACTGATTTCCACCCCCGAAATACCCGATACACGACAGATTTAGCCTTCACGCAGGGGATTTCCTCCCCTAAGCGACGGTGCAGCCGCAGGCTGCACCGTCCTAATAGGGTTCAAACTGATTTCCACCCCTGAAATACCCGATACACGACAGATTTAGCCTTCACGCAGGGGATTTCCTTCCCTTAGCGACGGTGCAGCCGCAGGCTGCACCGTCTAATAGGGTTCAAACTGATTTCCACCCCGAAATACCCGATACACGACAGATTTAGCCTTCACGCAGGGGATTTCCTCCCTAAGCGACGGTGCAGCCGCAGGCTGCACCGTCCCAATAGGGTTCAAACTGATTTCCACCCCGAAATACCCGATACACGACAGATTTAGCCTCCACGCAGGGATTTCCTCCCCTAAGCGACGGTGCAGCCGCAGGCTGCACCGTCCTAATAGGGTTCAAACTGATTTCCACCCCGAAATACCCGATACACGACAGATTTAGCCTTCACGCAGGGGATTTCCTCCATTAAAGGCAGTGTTCACGACAAAAAATGTATTTCAGTTTTATCTAGGAATGGGCAGTGGAGGAGCCCACTGTATCGCTGATTTTAAAAGAACGCATGAAAACAAGCCAGGAAAAGCTTCAAAAGAGCCCAAAGTTGCCGCTTCGAGCGCAAGGCAAACCCCTAAAGCGCATCACACGCCCACCGACGTGAACAAATGAATGCTCGAGATCGTGAGACGAGCGATGATTTCCAATCATTAGCGCCGTTCTTTCCTTCATTCCCAGCTTCTCTCTTTACTCAGGTCAGCTCGCATAGATCGGCTGCAAATGACGGAAGTTACAAGCCTCGGACAACTCGTCCACCTCGTTTCCTTAGCTCAATCTTTGAGGGACCAGAACTCCGTTCCCAGAAGGTCTTGTACGATTTCAGAGACATCATTGGAATCAGCATGGGGCCGTTTTCAAGATAGACGGATAAACAGAAAAACGATTTTCGTCGTGAACACTGCCTTTAAGCGACGGTGCAGCCGCAGGCTGCACCGTCCTAATAGGGTTCAAACTGATTTCCACCCCCGAAATACCCGATACACGACAGATTTAGCCTCCACGCAGGGGATTTCCTCCCATAAGCGACGGTGCAGCCGCAGGCTGCACCGTCCAAATAGGGTTCAAACTGATTTTCACCCCCGAAGTACCCGATACACGACAGATTTAGCCTCCACGCAGGGGATTTCCTCCCCTGAGCGACGGTGCAACTGATTTCCACCCCCGAAATACCCGATACACGACAGATTTAGCCTTCACGCAGGGGATTTCCTCCCCTAAGCGACGGTGCAGCCGCAGGCTGCACCTTCCTAATAGGGTTCAAACTGATTTCCACCCCCCGAAATACCCGATACACGACAGATTAAGCCTTCACGCAGGGGATTTCCTCCCCTAAGCGACGGTGCAGCCGCAGGCTGCACCGTCCTAATAGGGTTTAAACTGATTTTCACCCCCGAAATACCCGATACACGACAGATTTAGCCTCCACGCAGGGGATTTCCTCCCTAAGCGACAGTGCAGCCGCAGGCTGCACCGTCCTAATAGGGTTCAAACTGATTTCCACCCCCGAAATACCCGATACACGACAGATTTAGCCTTCACGCAGGAGATTTCCTCCCCTAAGCGACAGTGCAGCCGCAGGCTGCACCGTCCTAATAGGGTTCAAACTGATTTCCACCCCCGAAATACCCGATACACGACAGATTTAGCCTTCACGCAGGAGATTTCCTCCCTAAGCGACGGTGCGGCCGCAGGCTGCACCGTCCTAATAGGTTCAAACTGATCTCCACCCCGAATAACCCGATACACGACAGATTTAGCCTTCATGCAGGAGATTTCCTCCCCTATGCGACGGTGCAGCCGCAGGCTGCACCGTCCTAATAGGGTTCAAACTGATTTCCACCCCCGAAATACCCGATACACGACAGATTTAGCCTCCACGCAGGGGATTTCCTTCCCTAAGCGACGGTGCAGCCGCAGGCTGCACCGTCCTTATAGGGTTCAAACTGATTTCCACCCCCGAAATACCCGATACACGACAGATTTAGCCTCCACGCAGGGGATTTCCTCCCCTAAGCGACGGTGCAGCCGCAGGCTGCACCGTCCTAATAGGGTTCAAACTGATTTCCACCTCCGAAGTACCCGATACACGACAGATTTAGCCTTCACGCAGGAGATTTCCTCCCTAAGCGACGGTGCAGCCGCAGGCTGCACCGTCCTAATAGGGTTCAAACTGATTTCCACCCCGAAATACCCGATACACGACAGATTTAGCCTTCACGCAGGAGATTTCCTCCCTAAGCGACGGTGCAGCCGCAGGCTGCACCGTCCTAATAGGGTTCAAACTGATTTCCACCCCGAAATACCCGATACACGACAGATTTAGCCTCCACGCAGGGATTTCCTTCTAAGCGACGGTGCAGCCGCAGGCTGCACCGTCCTAATAGGGTTCAAACTGATTTCCACCCCGAAATACCCGATACACGACAGATTTAGCCTTCACGCAGGGGATTTCCTCCTAAGCGACGGTGCAGCCGCAGGCTGCACCGTCCTAATAGGGTTCAAACTGATTTCCACCCCGAAATACCCGATACACGAAAGATTTAGCCTTCACGCAGGAGATTTCCTCCTAAGCGACGGTGCAGCAGGCTGCACCGTCCTAATAGGGTTCAAACTGATTTCCACCCCGAAATACCCGATAAACGACAGATTTAGCCTCCACGCAGGGGATTTCCTCCCTAAGCGACAGTGCAGCCGCAGGCTGCACCGTCCTAATAGGGTTCAAACTGATTTCCACCCCCGAAATACCCGATACACGACAGATTTAGCCTTCACGCAGGAGATTTCCTCCCCTAAGCGACGGTGCAGCCGCAGGCTGCACCGTCCTAATAGGGTTCAAACTGATTTCCACCCCCGAAATACCCGATAAACGACAGATTTAGCCTCCACGCAGGGGATTTCCTCCCCTAAGCGACGGTGCAGCCGCAGGCTGCACCGTCCTAATAGGGTTCAAACTGATTTCCACCCCCGAAATACCCGATACACGACAGATTTAGCCTTCACGCAGGAGATTTCCTCCCCTAAGCGACGGTGCAGCCGCAGGCTGCACCGTCCTAATAGGGTTCAAACTGATTTCCACCCCGAAATACCCGATACACGACAGATTTAGCCTCCACGCAGGGGATTTCCTCCCTAAGCGACGGTGCAGCCGCAGGCTGCACCGTCCTAATAGGGTTCAAACTGATTTCCACCCCGAAATACCCGATACACGACAGATTTAGCCTCCACGCAGGAGTTTCCTCCCTAAGCGACGGTGCAGCCGCAGGCTGCACCGTCCTAATAGGGTTCAAACTGATTTCCACCCCGAAATACCCGATACACGACAGATTTAGCCTTCACGCAGGAGATTTCCTCCCCTAAGCGACGGTGCAGCCGCAGGCTGCACCGTCCCAATAGGGTTCAAACTGATTTCCACCCCGAAATACCCGATACACGACAGATTTAGCCTTCACGCAGGAGATTTCCTCCCTAAGCGACAGTGCAGCCGCAGGCTGCACCGTCTAATAGGTTCTGATTTCCACCCCGAAATACCCGATACACGACAGATTTAGCCTTCACGCAGGAGATTTCCTCCCTAAGCGACGGTGCAGCCGCAGGCTGCACCGTCCCAATAGGGTTCAAACTGATTTCCACCTCGAAATACCCGATACACGACAGATTTAGCCTCCACGCAGGGGATTTCTCCCTAAGCGACGGTGCAGCCGCAGGCTGCACCGTACCTAATAGGGTTCAAACTGATTTCCACCCCGAAATACCCGATACACGACAGATTTAGCCTTCACGCAGGGGATTTCCTCCCCTAAGCGACGGTGCAGCCGCAGGCTGCACCGTCCTAATAGGGTTCAAACTGATTTCCACCCCCGAAATACCCGATACACGACAGATTCAGCCTTCACGCAGGAGATTTCCTCCCCTAAGCGACGGTGCAGCCGCAGGCTGCACCGTCCTAATAGGGTTCAAACTGATTTCCACCCCCGAAATACCCGATACACGACAGATTTAGCCTCCACGCAGGAGATTTCCTCCCCTAAGCGACGGTGCAGCCGCAGGCTGCAACGTCCTAATAGGGTTCAAACTGATTTCCACCCCCGAAATACCCGATACACGACAGATTTAGCCTTCACGCACGGGATTTCCTCCCCTAAGCGACGGTGAAGCCGCAGGCTGCACCGTCCTAATAGGGTTCAAACTGATTTCCACCCCCGAAATACCCGATACACGAAAGATTTAGCCTTCACGCAGGAGATTTCCTCCCCTAAGCGACGGTGCAGCCGCAGGCTGCACCGTCCTAATAGGGTTCAAACTGATTTCCACCCCCGAAATACCCGATAAACGACAGATTTAGCCTCCACGCAGGGGATTTCCTCCCCTAAGCGACGGTGCAGCCGCAGGCTGCACCGTCCTAATAGGGTTCAAACTGATTTCCATCCCCGAAATACCCGATACACGACAGATTTAGCCTTCACGCAGGAGATTTCCTCCCCTAAGCGACGGTGCAGCCGCGGGCTGCACCGTCCTAATAGGGTTCAAACTGATTTCCACTCCCGAAATTCCCGATACACGACAGAGTTAGCCTTCACGCAGGAGATTTCCTCCCCTAAGCGACAGTGCAGCCGCAGGCTGCCCCGTCCTAATAGGGTTCAAACTGATTTCCACCCCCGAAATACCCGATACACGACAGATTTAGCCTTCACGCAGAAGATTTCCTCCCCTAAGCGACGGTGCAGCCGCAGGCTGCCCCGTCCTAATAGGGTTCAAACTGATTTCCACCCCCGAAATACCCGATACACGACAGATTTAGCCTCCACGCAGGGGATTTCCTCCCCTAAGCGACGGTGCAGCCGCAGGCTGCACCGTCCTAATAGGGTTCAAACTGATTTCCACCCCCGAAATACCCGATACACGACAGATTTAGCCTTCACGCAGGAGATTTCCTCCCCTAAGCGACGGTGCAGCCGCAGGCTGCACCGTCCTAATAGGGTTCAAACTGATTTCCACCCCCGAAATACCCGATACACGACAGATTTAGCCTTCACGCAGGAGATTTCCTCCCCTAAGCGACAGTGCAGCCGCAGGCTGCACCGTCCTAATAGGGTTCTGATTTCCACCCCCGAAATACCCGATACACGACAGATTTAGCCTTCACGCAGGAGATTTCCTCCCCTAAGCGACGGTGCAGCCGCAGGCTGCCCCGTCCTAATAGGGTTCAAACTGATTTCCACCCTCGAAATACCCGATACACGACAGATTTAGCCTCCACGCAGGGATTTCCTCCCTAAGCGACGGTGCAGCCGCAGGCTGCACCGTCCTAATAGGGTTCAAACTGATTTCCACCCCGAAATACCCGATACACGACAGATTTAGCCTTCACGCAGGGATTTCCTCCCCTAAGCGACGGTGCAGCCGCAGGCTGCACCGTCCTAATAGGGTTCAAACTGATTTCCACCCCGAAATACCCGATACACGACAGATTTAGCCTTCACGCAGGAGATTTCCTCCCTAAGCGACGGTGCAGCCGCAGGCTGCACCGTCCTAATAGGGTTCAAACTGATTTCCACCCCGAAATACCCGATACACGACAGTTTTAGCCTCCACGCAGGGATTTCCTCCCCTAAGCGACGGTGCAGCCGCAGGCTGCACCGTCCTAATAGGGTTCAAACTGATTTCCACCCTGAAATACCCGATACGACAGATTTAGCCTTCACGCAGGATTTCCTCCCTAAGCGACGGTGCAGCCGCAGGCTGCACCGTCCTAATAGGAGTTCAAACTGATTTCCACCCCGAAATACCCGATACGACAGATTTAGCCTTCACGCAGGAGATTTCCTCCTAAGCGACGGTGCAGCCGCAGGCTGCACCGTCCTAATAGGGTTCAAACTGATTTCCACCCCGAAATACCCGATAAACGACAGATTTAGCCTCCACGCAGGGATTTCCTCCCCTAAGCGACGGTGCAGCCGCGGGCTGCACCGTCCTAATAGGGTTCAAACTGATTTCCACCCCGAAATACCCGATACGACAGATTTAGCTTCACGCAGGAGATTTCCTCCCTAAGCGACGGTGCAGCCGCAGGCTGCACCGTCCTAATAGGGTTCAAACTGATTTCCATCCCCGAAATACACGATGCGACAGATTTAGCCTCCACGCAGGGGATTTCCTCCCTAAGCGACGGTGCAGCCGCAGGCTGCACCGTCCTAATAGGGTTCGAACTGATTTCCACCCCGAAATACCCGATACACGACAGATTTAGCCTTCACGCAGGATTTCCTCCCCTAAGCGAAGGTGCAGCCGCAGGCTGCACCGTCCTAATAGGGTTCAAACTGATTTCCACCCCCGAAATACCCGATACACGACAGATTTAGCCTTCACGCAGGAGATCCGATACACGACAGATTTAGCCTTCACGCAGGAGATTTCCTCCCCTAAGCGACGGTGCAGCCGCAGGCTGCACCGTCCTAATAGGGTTCAAACTGATTTCCACCCTGAAATACCCGATACAGGACAGATTTCGCCTCCCCCAAGGGGATTTCCCCCCCTAAGCAACGGTGCAGCCGCAGGCTGCACCGTCCTAAAAGGGTTCAAACTGATTTCCACCCCCGAAATACCCGATACACGACAGATTTAGCCTTCACGCAGGGGATTTCTCCTAAGCGACGGTGCAGCCGCAGGCTGCACCGTCCTAATAGAGGTTCAAACTGATTTCCACCTCGAAATACCCGATACACGACAGATTTAGCCTCCACGCAGGGATTTCCTCCCATAAGCGACGGTGCGGCCGCAGGCTGCACCGTCAAATAGGGTTCAAACTGATTTCCACCCCGAAATACCCGATACACGACAGATTTAGCCTTCACGCAGGAGATTTCCTCCTAAGCGACGGTGCAGCCGCAGGCTGCACCGTCCTAATAGGGTTCAAACTGATTTCCACCCCGAAATTCCCGATACACGACAGATTTAGCCTTCACGCAGGAGATTTCCTCCCTAAGCGACAGTGCAGCCGCAGGCTGCACCGTCCTAATAGGGTTCAAACTGATTTCCACCCGAAATACCCGATACACGACAGATTTAGCCTTCACGCAGAGATTTCCTCCCTAAGCGACGGTGCAGCCGCAGGCTGCACCGTCCTAATAGGGTTCAAACTGATTTCCACCCCGAAATACCCGATACACGACAGATTTAGCCTCCACGCAGGGATTCCCTCCCCTAAGCAACGGTCCAGCCGCAGGCTGCACCGTCCTAATAGGGTTCAAACTGATTTCCACCCCCGAAATACCCGATACACGACAGATTTAGCCTTCACGCAGGGGATTTCCTCCCCTAAGCGACGGTGCAGCCGCAGGCTGCACCGTCCCAATGGGGTTCAAACTGATTTCCACCCCGAAATACCCGATACACGACAGATTTAGCTTCCACGCAGGGGATTTCCTCCCTAAGCGACGGTGCAGCCGCAGGCTGCACCGTCCTAATGAGGTTCAAACTGATTTCCACCCCCGAAATACCCGATACACGACAGATTTAGCCTTCACGCAGGGGATTTCCTCCCTAAGCGACAGTGCAGCCGCAGGCTGCACCGTCCTAATGGGGTTCAAACTGATTTCCACCCCGAAATACCCGATACACGACAGATTTAGCTTCCACGCAGGGATTTCCTCCCCTAAGCGACGGTGCAGCCGCAGGCTGCACCGTCCAAATAGGGTTCAAACTGTTTTTCACCCCCGAAGTACCCGATACACGACAGATTTAGCCTCCACGCAGGGGATTTCCTCCCCTAAGCGACGGTGCAACTGATTTCCACCCCCGAAATACCCGATACACGACAGATTTAGCCTTCACGCAGGGGATTTCCTCCCCTAAGCGACGGTGCAGCCGCAGGCTGCACCTTCCTAATAGGGTTCAAACTGATTTCCACCCCCCGAAATACCCGATACACGACAGATTTAGCCTTCACGCAGGGGATTTCCTGCCCTAAGCGACGGTGCAGGCGCAGGCTGCGCCGTCCTAATAGGGTTCAAACTGATTTCCACCTCCGAAATACCCGATACACGACAGATTTAGCCTCCACGCAGGGGATTTCCTCCCATAAGCGACGGTGCAGCCGCAGGCTGCACCGTCCTAATAGGGTTTAAACTAATTTTCACCCCCGAAATACCCGATACACGACAGATTTAGCCTCCACGCAGGGGATTTCCTCCCCTAAGCGACAGTGCAGCCGCAGGCTGCACCGTCCTAATAGGGTTCAAACTGATTTCCACCCCCGAAATACCCGATACACGACAGATTTAGCCTTCACGCAGGAGATTTCCTCCCCTAAGCGACGGTGCAGCCGCAGGCTGCACCTTCCAAA
The DNA here is from genome assembly GCA_029168955.1 of Aplectana chamaeleonis. Lineage (NCBI taxonomy): Eukaryota > Metazoa > Nematoda > Chromadorea > Rhabditida > Cosmocercidae > Aplectana > Aplectana chamaeleonis. The sequence continues at coordinate 1,939,722 of JAPDOI010000088.1, read as the reverse complement.
TAGGGTTCAAACTGATTTTCACCCCCGAAGTACCCGATACACGACAGATTTAGCCTCCACGCAGGGGATTTCCTCCCCTAAGCGACGGTGCAGCCGCAGGCTGCACCGTCCTAATAGGGTTCAAACTGATTTCCACCCCCGAAATACCCGATACACGACAGATTTAGCCTCCACGCAGGGGATTTCCTCCCCTAAGCGACGGTGCAACTGATTTCCACCCCCGAAATACCCGATACACGACAGATTTAGTCCCACGCAGTGGATTTCCTCCCCTAAGCACCGTCCAAATAGGGTTATAAATGATTTTTAGAGAGTTTCGACCTCGAAATTCACGGATAATAGCCGAAATCCTCAATGCTATTAAAATTTTGATTCTCATCAATGAATTGCGATCAGTTAGTCTTGAATTGAGTCAGGGGGTCGTGAATTACAATATAGGCGTAGCTGGGAGCGGTGTGTGCAAGTGCATACCACGCACCACAACGCATTATTTGACGGCTATGCTGGCAATTGGTGCTGTCCGGCATTTCTCCTCCAGTGATTGCGATGTTCCCGTGTGGCGGCCATCCCGTTAGCTCTGGAGTTGACGATGGCGTTGCGTGGACGGCTATTCATCCCATTCCCCGTGCGGCGACCATCCCGTTTCCCTTAGCGTTGGTGATGGCGCTACATGGAAGGCTGACCATCCCGTTCCCTGTGAGGCAACCAGCCCGTTCCCTCTATCGTTGATGGTCCGGCTGTGTGAGCACTCCATCGCGAACGGGACCGTCAACGGGGTGGTCGTCGATTATGTCTGAGGGAGAACGTAAAGCGTGCGGCCAGAGGACGGAGACCGTGGGCCAGCTGGGAAAGGTTCGCTGGCCATCACCCTTAGTACCTGAGTGGTAATACTTCAATTTCCAGAAGCGGTATCTTTTGTTCTTCAATTGAATTCTGAGTGTCCCCCCCCTCGAACCATGTAGGGTTGCAACGCAAATCGTGTAACACCTTTATCGGAACCAGTCAGCGTCATGCAAACTGTTGCACCGTACCCCTATGCCTTGTGAGGACACAAAGTATGCCCCGAATAAATTTCTCTATTCTGATCCCACTTTTGTGCTTCTGGATTTGGATTAGCGCCATAAGCGAGTCGCGAGCAAAACATCGGAAAAGGAGATTTTACCATAGTTTCGGCAGATGCCATGGCTGGTACTGCTAGTGAATGCGGAAACTGTTTTCTTTCGACTAAAACTTGCTATCGAATTCAGGTATTATTACCTTCATTTTCACCGGACGAAGCACATCCCTTTTCGACATGGCGTGATATCAGACGTGAAGATGCCAGGATGTATCCAACCAGCTAGGAAGAGCACGCAATGTAAATGAGCATCGTACACTATAGGTGTGAGATATACCTTTCATAATTTGTTATCACTGTACTGTAAGTAACTGCTGTTTCGCATATTCGCAGCTTTCAATGCGCGTCGAGGAGATCCCCAGAGGCGGTATCTTTTGTTCTTCACTTAAATTGTGAGTGTCCCCCCCCCCTGAAACCGTGTGCGGTTGCACCGCAAATTGTGTAACACCAATATCGGAACCAGTCAGCGTCATGCAAACTGTTGCTCCGTACCATGAAGACAAGACGATTGAGAGCACAATGACAGTAATGCACTCATTTAGGAGCACATCCACTCAAACGCTAACGTCGGATAGGGAACGAGATTCTCATGCCGTAAAATAGCGTGTTTTGATATGTCAACTGCGTCCAACACTGCTCATTCTACGACATCATGGAAATTTTTGCTATATTGGGGAATTCATTCCTCGACTTCCTTGCTTTATTTTAGATGAAAACTTAAGTTAGATGATAATGTACGTATAAGGAGATTGAAATGGCGACGCATTTTCAGTTTGGGCTGAGTTTCGGTGTGTGCAGGGGAATATTTCGTAACTGCAGAGATCCTCAGAACACCAAACATTCACATCTGTAATCGTTTATCGTCACACCGCCCAATGCGTGAGAAAAGCGAAATGCGAATTGCTTGCTCACAGAATTTATTAGACTATACGCTTCAGCTCCACGCTATTTCTATGCAGCCCAGTTAAAGTCTGGACTGTTCGAATGCATTTATCCCTTTACTTCTTGACTAATCCATTTGCCAATGTGGAGATAGTTTTTAAGAAGGTTCCCATTATTAAATTCAGTAGGTAGTTGTTATTTCGCGAAAATCTATTCTTGGATATCCGGAGTCAGACCCAGACAGTACTACTAAACTGCTCAGGCAAAACTGGTTATGATGGCACAAGTGACTACCCGTTTGGAAAAAAACGGTCCTAAGTCAGCGTCCCGTACTGAGGAACCTCGCAGGGCTATCCCCACCATTCCGCGAAAATTGACCAGAAAACATGATGAATGTTTTCTGATCCATTTTAGCTCGCTGACTCCGAATCTAACATCGGATTTTGCTACAGACACCGCTAAACGGAAATATAAACGTTTTTGAAGCTCTGCGAAAGCTAAGAACACTTCACCAGCCAATTTTTAGTGTGTTTGATAAGAAAAATTTCGAATTCGGCACAAAACTATCAACTGGGGGTTATTCAGGGCGCTGAACGCGAATCTGGGATTTGTCTGTCGCTAGACTTAGGGTTAGTATAGGTTGCGGTAGTCATAATGCCTTTTAACTGGCGTTACCCATCTGAATACTTCGAAAGTAGAGAAATGGACCTCAAATTCGTGTTCGAGGTCCCAAATAACACCCACAAAGACATTTTGAGCCAAATCTGAGACTTTGACCAAGTTACCGTATACCCAACGTAACGTACCGTAATCTATCAAAAATCGTTAAACAGATTGCGGATTCGTGTTTAGCACTACAAATGACCCCCAAAGCAACAGCTATATCTATCGCAGCACTCCGGAAATAGCCTAAAGTCGCAGTTCGCCAATAAATCTTCCCCCCGATGGGAAGCTTTGAACTAATCAAGTCGAAAAGTTCGGAAAATCAACGGATAAGCCCCAGATTCGTGTTCAGCGCCCGAAATAACTAACCTGGAAGAATTATTAGTGAAATCTGGAACTTTTATTCGAAACGCATTCAGAGCCCTCTAATTGGGATAAATAAACGCCCAACCGAAAATCCGTACAAGTCCAAAACGCTATCAATCTGCGCAAATTTTGGGAAATGTGCTTTTACCCCAAATTCTTAGTGGGGTAATTTTGGGAGCTGAACGCTATTGTGAGGTCCTTTTCCGGATTTTCTAACCACTAATGCGCGTTTTTGATAGAAATATGGACGCTTAACAAAAAAAAATTAGAGGCTTCTAGTCTCTCCAAATCTGAAACCCATGAATCCCCAGCTTATTCTTCTGTAAATTAAGAAACCGGCTCAGAATGCAACTTGTTCGCCTCAAATAATCCTTCATTGACCTTTTTAGCCACATTCATCCGAGAACTACAGACTGCAGGAAATACGAACTTTGACTGCTGGCTATAACTTTTTTCGCGGACGTCCGAAGCAATATCTAAGGAGTTCAGATCTGAAGAGAGCGTGTCAGAGGTGATTAGAAAACTATCACCAGCTTTCTGATCCGGGGGAACACCATGCCAGGTTCCCTGGTCAGGGATGACTTCTGTTTCGTTGTTATTACAAGAATATGAATACGTTTGTCATATGCTCAGCTCAGGAACAGGAGAACACTATCGTTGGTTACGAAGGCACTCCGTGCAAGACCCACTCCGACCCCATGGAAACCATCAGCGATGCAGTGAAAACCAGGCTTGAGGGTGTGCGCGAAAGTATCCGTCAATGCCTTCTTTCATGTTCAGCAAAACCACTTTACCGGCTTCCAAGTCTGAGATGCTACGCCTCTCAACTCATCTAAGTGGAATTCATTGGCCTTCTCCGTTCACAGATAAATAATAAAATGATCAAGCTCTCGGCGTATATCAACCCCTCTGGGGATGCGCCACACTTTCGACTTCTATTAGGAGTCGTAGAGGCTCTTGAGTACGCATCAAGGATGAGCGGAAATTTTTTCCTGAACTCCGCAAATCGGAAATCGGGAGGACCTTCTCAATTTCAGAAATCGAAATTCGGAAATTGTAACGCCAAGAACTATCGGAAATCGGAAATACGTTCAGCGAAACTCTTAACTTTCCCCTGGTGACTGCGCCTACCGAGAGACATGGGCTTGCCCTCCCTTATTGAATAATTATCATGTAAACACAATAAATTCTGGGTTTGTAGTAAATGGTAACTGGGAGCGCGAGTAAACTCGTGGTAAGTTCTCGGGAAACTGCAGCTTAGCGCGAGCTATTCCTTCGACGCTTTTTGGGCAGGAAGCCCGAAATCGTCGAAATTACGAATTCGCATGCCACGTTATGAGAAACTATGTAGGGAGGCATAGTGTAAAAGAATTCCCAGAAAATGGTTCATTCGGTCTTCTTTTGCAAAAAATAGTGATTAAGAGAAAATTCTGCAAGTTTTTCGAACTATTTTCAGCTCGCATTAAGCTCGAGCAAAACGGCAACTTAAAGCGAGCTGACAGAGGAAATGGTGCGCAGGAAATTACTGGGAGTATGCTGGTAATCGCGGGACTTGACTGAAAATGTGCTGGAAGTCGTTGGATGTGTGCAGAATTTAATTGAGAGTGCGCAGGAAGTCTGAGAATGTGATCAAGACTTCAATGAGAGGTCCTGCACACATCCTGCATACTCCCACTGGGTCCTGCACACATCCTACACACGTCCTGCATACATGTTCCACACTCCCAGTGGGATACTGCAAACAGCCTGCATACGTCCTGCACACTTTCTGCGCTTGTCCTACACACTCCCACTGACGTCTTGCACACATTCTGCGCACTCGCACTCGGTCCTCCAAACATCCTTTACACGTCCTGCACACTCCCACTTGGTCCTGCAAACGTCCTGCACACATTCTACACACTCCCAATGGGGTTCTGCACCTATCCTGTACACTCTCACTGGACCCCGCACACATCTTGCACATTTTCAGTGGGGTCCTGGGCCTTGAATTCTAATTTAGCTCCCGAAAAAACCCCTAGGAATTTGTCAAGGAAAAGTTTAAGAAATCTCGTGAACATTCCCGATTTCTTCTGCATTCCCAGGCTTTTTTTGGTGGAAATCGAAATTCGGAAATTGGAAGGCCAAAACCATCGGAATCCGTGTTTCCGCTCATCCCTGGTGCGCATTGGGCCTATGCGGTGGCTTGCAGTGGCCAGCCGATGTTCAAATCAACGTTCTAATCGTCCCAGACAAGTCTGTAACCAATTGACCAACCCCCAAGGATAGAAGGCTTGGTTAGCCTTGGGCAAGGATCGATCACTTGAACGCATGCGTAACAGTGGCGCCTCTTGCCATTGCCCCACACGCGTCTGTATTCAGTTTATATGACTAAATAGTCTTCTTTCCAAAACACCAGAGTACAGCTCGTTCATTGCAGCTCTGGAAAAGGCATGAAATGAAAAAAGTTGAATCCACTCTTACTATGTACTCACGTGCCACGGCGCTTTCTGACGAGAAGGGACTTTGAGTCTGAATGAATCTTCATGTAGACTACTAATATGAGCATCCTCTAAGGAAAACAACTAGTACTCATGTGTGTACTGAAAATATAGGATAGTTAATCTATACCTGTGCGCTAGTGAAGTCTTGCGGCATATTCAAGAGAGGGACACACTTAATAACCACCCGGTAAATGAGAATCCGAGACGTAAGACCCAGTCGTTTGAGACAATGGTAAGAACATGAGGTCAGGTATGAAATTAGACGAGGAAAATCCAAGGGTCAGAAGATTCATGTACAGCTTAGAAGAATATTTTCTAATATGAGTTGAAGTGATCCTCTCTTGCATTTCACTCGAGCATTTTCCGCAGACGAGGAAGGGGAACGCGGCCGAACGCGGTCGCCATGTGGCTACAATTGTTTAGACGAATCGACACAAACACCGCATATAAACAATTGTCTCCGATCGAACCACATTGAAGTGGTTCCAGAAATCAAAACTGGATATTTACGACCTACTTTGCCAAGGAATATTTTGTTTTCAACAACTGCTGTCGATAGTTTTCTGTTGCTTTGTTGGGTTTCACCCGACGATTTTCGTTCCCTCTTGACGGCGCCTTTAGCCTTGGCTAAAACCCGGTGTAATATTACGTTATTGTGAACACTATGTATCAAAGGCATGGTGCGCAATGAAAACGGCTGTTGTGCTATTCTTATGAGAAGGTAGATCATCACACATGTGAAAATAAGTGAAAAGTTGCAGAAAAAACGCTTAGGAACAAATTACTGCTTGGTGTCCGCCCGCCTCCGATTATCGAGACTTCTATAAATGCCTGTCTTTGCCTGTTCAGTCATTTCTGAGCACTTCTGGGGACCATTTGCTGCTTTAAGAGCAAAATAAAACATGGATAAACAAGCATTACTGAAAATCTCGTTAATTAGGGGGCAGGCCGACGCCTGTAATTAGCCGGTATAACTTGTTTTTGAGCATTTTCCCGCTAATTTCCGGGTTTTTTCACTTATGTTTACTTTCGTGATGACCAAATCTGCATTCTCATAAGGAAAGCTCAATAAATCGTTTTTATCGCGAACCCTGCCTGCAAAGTAAGGATCAAATAGTTTCAAATATCTTTTCCATCATTTTACGCCTCAATGTCAACATTATTTGGTCTGCCTTTGGTTTTCAGGCAGCGAGTAGTAAGGGGATAATTTATGTCAAAGTAGAAATTTTCGCATTCACGAAAACACATTCGTCAGCTATTCAAAAATATTCGAATTTTCGTTGTTAATCAAATCACTGACAACTGTGGTTAAGAAATCTACTCATACCTAAGTTATATATGGAAAGTTCTCCCCTGACTTGGTGTCAGGAAACCAAAACCAGGCAACATTCTGACAATGAGGCGAAAAAATAACTGATTGGGTTATTCGAAATTATTCGGTCCTCTTTATACTATGTATAAATTTTTATCCATGCAATTAGCCTACTGAAACAACGTGAATCCAAATGAAGCGAATGAGATTGTTCAAGTTTTCCACAACCATTTTGAAATTTGATGATTTTTTTATTCAAAAAATATAGAGACGCCCTTGCAAGCTATACTACTTTCGCCATTTTCATTCACAACTGAGATTTACCCATTGAAAAACTTGAACAGATAGGATATGGGTTTCTTCTAGTATAATGTCTTTGTTCATGCTCATGTTCATCGGTATGACTTCGTGCTTGTCGGAGAGTCCATAAATACTGAGGGAAGTTGTTAGAAAGTGTACGTATGTATCAGATTGTTCGGAGCCAGTGGTTTGGGTTGACAAATAGTGTCCTCGCAGATTTACTTTATGAGAACGCGTAACCACATATTTCTCCCGCAACGGGAAGAAACTTTGATGAACTTGAGCAAACAGGGATTCTTCTCTTCACACCTCTTCTGACCACAACCTGTCGCATCACTGCCTGATTCTACATTTATAAATGTCGTTGGAAAGAAAGTGATTCAAGAAACGAAAGAGATTTTCACAGCTAGCCAGTGTTTTCTGCACTGCGGTATACGTGCAGGAGAACGACAAGGTGTCCACTTCGAAGAAGGCCTGCTTTGAAATTAGTTAATATTTTCGAAAGCTTGAATTTCTCGTCTTTCTGATTTATCGTCGCCTAGTTTTTGGCCATCTCAGAAAATCGCCGCATTCCATGCGTGTCGAATATGCATTCAACTCGAGTGACCACACCCATCTAAAGGCTTTATCACAGAGGCACGTGCTCCAAACAGCAGCACGTGGTGCAAAATTTCACAGCAGGAGTATGTGCCGCAAAATTCAATCGCAGGAGCACGTGCTGCAAGGTTAGTCCAGCACTATAAGAGCAGTACACAGACGCGACGCGACTGGCACACCGATGTGCGACGCTGCCAACTCGCCTAGCACTATCTGGGGTCGTCAGCGATTGGACGAGGCCCCCAGCGCCCCGACGGGTAAAATACCACAAACTTGGGTAATTTAACCGGCGACGCTGCCGATCTCTCAATTCCGTCTCATGAGTGCATCGTATACTTTCCTTTTTTGGATTATCGTTTTGTCATCGAGTTGAATGTGTATCATGCACGCATTGGACGGCTTATTTGTTGGCGCACGTGCTGCAATCTTAAACACACTACCGTCACGTGCTCCCCTAGCAGCACGTTCCCTGACTGTGCTCGAAACCACCTTTTTTTCAAGTTGAATGCATATTCGACACGCATCCAATGCTGCGATTGCCTGAGATGTACAGTTTACCGCGGTGTTAAAAGGACATGGTGCGGTTCAGGGGTGTGCATTTTCCGTTTACCGATTTACCGATTTTCCGGATTTACCGGTGTTTTTCGGTGAATTTCGAATATCCGATTTACCGAGTTTTTCTCGAAATTTACCGGAATTTTTACCGAAAAAACTTTAATGTTTTTTGCCTGTGCGGCCTACTTCTTACTCGTATTTCACGGGTGTGCTACAGTTAAGGCATGCATTTGGCGCGACATTCTTCTTCATCCTTCTTTTTGTTACTCTTTTTAACCCTTTGGCTTACTTTTTGAATGTTCAAACGATCTCTTCACCTTTCGTGCCACGTGCTTTTTCTCATCGAGATACTACTCCGAGAAATACATACTTTATTCAAAAGTGTCAACAGGTGTTCAAGGCAGCAGAGTCCTGAAGCAGATATTTCTGGAACTGGAAAAATTCTCTCCGAATCCCCCGACACAACTCTGAATCCACTGCCGTTCTGGAACGACTCCATTGTGAAATCATCGTACCCGCACCTTTCCTCATTGACCAACAAGTAATACTTTTGCGCGCCTCCTGGCACAGTTGAGGTGGAAAGGTTGTTCTCCACAGCTGGACTGATTTTGAGTGACTACAGAAAGACCTTACCCACAGAAAACTTTGAAATATTACATTTTCTCAAAATCAACGTCCCGTTAATAAGGTTCAGCCATTGAGCTCAGTTTGATATGTAAAACTCACTTATATTTGCACTATAAATATTATCGGCCATTTGTGCTATCGTATGGGATAGGCACTAAAAAGCCGAAGTCAGCATCTTTACCGAATTTTCCGTTTTTACCGTACTTACCGGAAAAAAATTCGGTAAAAAGTTTTGGTAAAAAATTTACCGAAAAGAATTTTCCGCACACCCCTGGTGCGGTTGCGTTCACACACTAAAACTATGGTGGAAACCTGACACTTTGCCAGATTTCGTCATCGCTCGACAGCACAGCTGATTTTCTAGATGAGTTACGGTTTTTCTTTCTCTTCACATTTGTTTTTGCTTTATTTTTGTTTCTGACTCGCATAAGATTTCGAATAGGAGCTTTTTTTAGTGTGCAAGAGGAAATTTCCGTTTTTTCGATGTCAGAACAGAATTTCGAGGAGAAGGCACTTTGAAGCCCGAACAAACGTATAATTTCCCTCGCGCATTAAGAATAGCCATTACTCGCAAAATTTAAACAGTCGGAAACAAAAAAAATGCCGAAACAAATAAGAAAAAAAAGAAAAAACCGTAACTGACCCACAGAATCAGCTGTGCTGCCGATAGATTATGAAATCTGGCAAAGATCCAGGTTTACCACCGTAGTTTTAGTGTGTGACCGCAACCGCACCATGCCCTTTAAACATTGCGGTAAACTGTAAGCCTACATACTGCCGAGGTTAACAAAGCATTACGATCTCGAATATAAACAGACTTCTTAGAAAAAAATTGAGAGTTTCCATCTTTCTTTGGCCTGTAATTCACAATGAATTTATAATTTTTTGGAATATAAGTTGAAAGCCGTTTTCTGTTCCAAACCAAGCCTGAAACCAGTCGTCTAGTCTTCCTGACGCCTCATTTGCGGTAGTGAAACCAGTGCTAAAGGCAAAAAAACGTTAGCGATTCTTAGTGATCTCGCACTGCATGCAAGTTTCTCAAACTCCCTCACAGAGAACTGTATTGTCCGCATCACTTCACTTATTTCGTTTCCTGCAGGCTTTTCTGTGCATTTCTCCGACTTGGAAGTGCGCACCGGAAAGGCCGACTAAGATTCGATTAGAATGAGCAGCGAAAATTCTGCGATACGTTAGATGCACTTTCAGAAAAACTACGTTTTGTTACTGCAAATTTTTGTTATCGCTCCAGCCGCGAAGCGGCTGGAGAGGTTAGGTTTTGCCTAGACCTTGTGATCACTTCTAATTTTATAAAGTAGTTTATAAAACCATTTAAACAAATTTTCGGCATATTCCCTTCTGGATATAAGTGAAGGGGTCCAAAGACACCAGCTCTCAAAATTTGAGCCGAATCGGTTAACAAATAACAAAGTTGTGAGGCCGAAAGCTTAGGAAAAATTGATGGTGTGCGCCGTGGGCCGTGAGCCGTGGGCCGTAGGCCGTGGGCCGTAGGCCGTAGGCCGTCACGCTTTTCATTCTTCACTGCTAGTATTCACTGCCAATGGTCACAGGCGGTCAATTTCAGGCAGGTAAGTTGGGGGGGGGGGACGCAGGCTGGTGAAAGTGCATCTGGCTTCTGATGACGTCATCGGGACGTCATGAAAAGTGCATCTGGCTTCTGATGACGTCATCGGGACGTCATGAAAAGTGCATCTGGCTTCTGATGACGTCATCGGGACGTCATGAAAAGTGCATCTGGCTTCTGATGACGTCATCGGGACGTCATGAAAAGTGCATCTGGCTTCTGATGACGTCATCGGGACGTCATGAAAAGTGCATCTGGCTTCTGATGACGTCATCGGGACGTCATGAAAAGTGCATCTGGCTTCTGATGACGTCATCGGGACGTCATGAAAAGTGCATCTGGCTTCTGATGACGTCATCGGGACGTCAGGAAAAGTGCATCTGGCTTCTGATGACGTCATCGGGACGTCATGAAAAGTGCATCTGGCTTCTGATGACGTCATCGGGACGTCGTGAAAAGTGCTTCTGGCTTCTGATGACGTCATCGGGACGTCGTGAAAAGTTCTTCTGGCTTCTGATGACGTCATCGGGACGTCGTGAAAAGTGCATCTGGCTTCTGATGACGTCATCGGGACGTCATGAAAAGTGCATCTGGCTTCTGATGACGTCATCGGGACGTCAGGAAAAGTGCATCTGGCTTCTGATGACGTCATCGGGACGTAATGAAAAGTGCATCTGGCTTCTGATGACGTCATCGGGACGTCACGAGAAGTGCATCTGGCTTCTGATGACGTCATCGGGACGTCATGAAAAGTGCATCTGGCTTCTGATGACGTCATCGGGACGTCATGAAAAATGCATCTGGCTTCTGATGACGTCATCGGGACGTCAGGAAAAGTGCATCTGGCTTCTGATGACGTCATCGGGACGTCACGAAAAGTGCATCTGGCTTCTGATGACGTCATCGGGACGTCATGAAAAGTGCATCTGGCTTCTGATGACGTCATCGGGACGTCATGAAAAGTGCATCTGGCTTCTGATGACGTCATCGGGACGTCATGAAAAGTGCATCTGGCTTCTGATGACGTCATCGGGACGTCATGAAAAGTGCATCTGGCTTCTGATGACGTTATCGGGACGTCAGGAAAAGTGCATCTGGCTTCTGATGACGTCATCGGGACGTCATGAAAAGTGCATCTGGCTTCTGATGACGTCATCGGGACGTCGTGAAAAGTGCTTCTGGCTTCTGATGACGTCATCGGGACGTCGTGAAAAGTTCTTCTGGCTTCTGATGACGTCATCGGGACGTCGTGAAAAGTGCATCTGGCTTCTGATGACGTCATCGGGACGTCAGGAAAAAGGGATCTTGCTTCTGATGGCGTCATGGGGACGGCATGAAAAGTGCATCTGGCTTCTGATGACGTCATCGGGACGTCAGGAAAAGTGCATCTAGCTTCTGATGACGTCATCGGGACGTCACGAAAAGTGCATCTGGCTTCTGATGACGTCATCGGGACGTCATGAAAAGTGCATCTGGCTTCTGATGACGTCATCGGGACGTCGTGAAAGTGCTTCGGGCTTCTGATGACGTCATCGGGACGTCGTGAAAAGTGCTTCGGGCTTCTGATGACGTCATCGGGACATCGTGAAAAGTGCATCTGGCTTCTGATGACGTCATCGGGACGTCAGGAAAAGTGCATCTGGCTTCTGATGACGTCATCGGGACGTCAGGAAAAGTGCATCTGGCTTCTGATGACGTCATCGGGACGTCATGAAAAGTGCATCTGGCTTCTGATGACGTCATCGGGACGTCGTGAAAAAGTGCATCTGGCTTCTGATGACGTCATCAGGACGTCATGAAAAGTGCATCTGGCTTCTGATGACGTCATCGGGACGTCATGAAAGTGCATCTGGCTTCTGATGACGTCATCGGGACGTCATGAAAAGTGCATCTGGCTTCTGATGACGTCATCGGGACGTCAGGAAAAAAAGCATCTGGCTTCTGATGACGTCATCGGGACGTCATGAAAAGTGCATCTGGCTTCTGATGACGTCATCGGGACGTCGTGAAAAGTGCTTCTGGCTTCTGATGACGTCATCGGGACGTCGTGAAAAGTTCTTCTGGCTTCTGATGACGTCATCGGGACGTCGGGAAAAGTGCATCTGGCTTCTTATGACGTCATCGGGACGTCAGGAAAGTGCATCTGGCTTCTGATGACGTCATCGGGACGTCATGAAAAGTGCATCTGGCTTCTGATGACGTCATCGGGACGTCGTGAAAAGTGCTTCGGGCTTCTTATGACGTCATCGGGACGTCGTGAAAGTGCTTCGGGCTTCTGATGACGTCATCGGGACGTCGTGAAAAGTGCTTCGGGCTTCTGATGACGTCATCGGGACGTCGTAAAAGGTACCTCGAGTTTCTGATGACGTCATTGGGACGTCGTGAAAAGTGCGGGCCTACCCCAGACGGGGGGGGGGCACTCAAGATTCAAGTCAGAAATGGAATGAACCACCGATCTATAACGCTATCAATCAAAGTATTTCTACACAACTTCATGAACAACAATGACTGATAGCAGCATCAAGCACCTTTTATCAAGGTTTCCATTGATTTTCATGAGAAAGTCGTGGGTGCCCCCCCCCCCCGTCTAGGATAGTCCCAAGAGTGCTTCGGGCTTCTGATGACGTCATCGGGACATCGTGAGAAGTGCGGGCCTACTCCAGACGGGGGGGGGGCACTCAAGATTCAAGTCAGAAATGGAATGAACCACCGATCTATAACGCTATCAATCGAATTATTTCTACAGAACTTCATCAACAACAATGATTGATAGCAGCATCAAACATCTTTTATCAGGTTTTCCATTCATTTTCATGGGAAAATCGTGGGTGACCCCTTCCCCGTCTAGGATAGTCCCAAAAGTGCTTCGGGCTTCTGATGACGTCATCGGGACGTCGCGAAAAGTGCTTCGAGCTCCTGATGAAGTCATCGGGACGTCGTGGAAACCCGGATAGTGGGCAGGTGTTCGGGACCCGTTGCTGCTCATCCGAAAAGTTGTGAAGACCACCCCGTAGAGTGAGCAGGAGCCCAGACTCGATGCTAGCCATCCGAGAAATTATGCCCCGGAATTCGCGCAGGAGAGAACACCTTGCAAAACTTCTGTAAAGTGTAAGGATGACAAGCATAGCAAGCGAAAGTTTGAGATGTTATGTGAGTCATGTCAGGTCATGTTGCCAGGCTGCTTTTCAGTTTCGTAAGGTCATTCACACAACCCCATTTTGAGTGCTCCCTCTTCCTTCTTCACCAGCCTACTGATTTTTCTGCAATAAATGGTATATGCTTGCTTTATTAGCATCCAAATTCAAAAACAAATTGTTAGAACTATCTCCATTCGCAGCTCAGCAGAGCTTTTTCATATCAGATTCATGGAATCGAAGCGGCTGTTCTGCGAACGAATGGGGCAACGAAACGAAATAATGAGTATGTAAAACTGCTTTGTTCCACTGATGTGAAAGTGTCCAGATGGAATGGAAGGTAGTTTCTGACTGTCCCGGTTTTAAGTTAGTTTCATTTGAAAGCGAAGAACTGCAGGCAGATTCTGCATCCGGCTGTAGGCCAGCAGGCTTTCATGATTATCGACCGGGCTGGCTACGTCTGGGCGACCAACTATAACCGGGGCCTAAGGTCCCTGTCAGAGTTGGTTGAGAAAATCACAGTGGCCGACCCGTTCGATACGTATGAAAAACATGGAAGGTGCAAATAACACCCGGTGTAGCCAGATGTGGCTGACGCGATCAATATGAATGAATTATGTGGAACGATATCATGGATATCATTCATTTCTTAGCTAATATCATGTGAACATCGGTCTTGTCAGCCACATCGAGACAAGCACGCTCATGCCGATCATTTTTTCCGCAGGGCTACCGTAACCCTCCTTAAAATTTTTTCCAAGTGTCAGCATGGTTATGAGCACATCCTAATAGCCAACAAACATGTTTGCACAATTTCGACCTCCTCAGCCACTCCCCAGTGGCTTCTCGAGAAGAGCGGTGTGTGAATGAATGCATACCGCTCCTCCGCTCTTTTATACCCCGCATGCTATGAGCGTGTTTACATTCGTTATCATGTTTTGTTCAAGAATGGTTACGGTAGCCCTGCGGAAAAAGTGATCGGCATGGGCGCGCTTTTCACATCGAGTGATTTTTTCTGAGATAGTTTTACAACAGTTTGGTTCATTGATTCTTGTGACCACAGAAAGAGGACTGATCCAGTGGGGAGATGAAGAGGTCTTTGTTCGAAATTCTTGCATGGGATATTACAGCGTAATATCAAGAAAAGTGAACAATTCTGTAAAAAAGGGTCTCCCAAGCAGAAGTGGTTTGGTTAGCGTTACAAATGCTTCAACAAAGGAACAATAGGAAAGCGGAAAGAGGAGAGTCTACAAAAAATGAACAATATCCTCCAAGAACTCTTTTTCTTTTCGAAACTTCCAAACAGCAGAAACAAACCGTTGTGGTATTTTACGAGGAAGAATTGACTGGTTCCTAAAACAATTTAGCATCATCTCCCCTTTTAATGATAGCTATTAGGTTTACATGCATATATACATATTTTATCGGCACTCACATAATCAAAGTCCTTTATGGAGCCAAAAGCGCTTCCTCATAGAGAACCACAACGGTTTGTTTCCGCTGTTTGGAAGTTTCGAAAAAGAAAGGAGTTCTTGGAGGATATTGTTCATTTTTTGTAGACTCTCCTCTTTCCGCTTTCCTATTGTTCCCTTTTTGTTGAAGCATTTGTAACGCTAACCAAACCACTTCTGCTTGGGAGACCCCTTTTTTACAGAATCCTGTCTTGTTTCCACGTTGCCGAAAAACTGAATAGGGCTCTGAGATGCTCCCGCGGTGTGTTTAGTCTTTCCGTTATGGCATGAAGAGCTTTTTAGGCATAACTTTTATTCTAACCAGCCATTGTGCTTGATCTTTTGAGGCAGTTAGGATACCACATCTGGGAAATCAGCCTTCAACAGCAGCTCAAATACATGCACTTTGAGACGAGCTGCAACTCGAGATTGACTTCCGGATTTTTTCCCAGTTTTTGGTTTTGGACCTTATCTTTCGTGAAACTCTATAACTTTCCGTCGCGTGTAGGTGTGCCAGTCGGGTCTCGATAATTTTCGGTTCTTTCTAAGGATTTCATGAATACTGCTCGGTTTATTTCGCGAAAAAAAAAAAACCGAAAAATAGCTCTTTAGGAGCCGCTACGAAGTCGCTGCGGAGTCGCTGTGGAGCGAAAACTCTCAGACGGTAACTGCTACTAAACAGACTGTACCTGAAATTCTCATCCTGGCCCTTGTTTATGACCTGCTGTACTTCCCACCACTTATTTTCCCGTAACCGAAAAAGAGCTGGGGCATCGGATCGTTTCATGGAATTTTCTTTTTTTGTCGCAATTCATTCTGTGGTGGGATGGAATAATTGATTTTCGTGCGTTTATTTGTATAACTAATGGAAGATTCATACTCCTGAAATTCCACGGAAAGCTGCACCTAGCTGCGTCCAGATTGCAATGACTTTTCACGATTTTTTTCAAGTAAAATTTTTTGATCGTTGATTTTCGAAGTTGGTCAAATCTCCCCCCCCCCATCCCCCGAAGATTCAGGGAAAACCAATGCGTCTACGAGAAATGAATTCAGATTTGATTTTGTCGATGACTTACGTCGATCAGCGTCAACATTTGTTTACGGAAGCCTGGACAAACATGAGCTTTGAAAATTCTGTTCTCGAGCAAGACATCTTCGCTCTTGACGATCTCGATCGTCTCGCTCCCCCGAAAATACAATACCCGCGCTAAGTTTTGTAAAAACGGAGAGCATCTGGCAAACTTGGCAAAAAAGCGTCCGATGCATGTAACTTTTTTGAATGAAGATTTTTTTGAGTTCTGAAAACGCCATCATATTCACAGATCAAATTCCTACCTACTCATGTGACTTGTATGCCTAAACTCTCTAAAATCGCTGTGTTTTTTTAGGAAATAATTTTTGCAATCGTTTTGCAAAAACGTCGCGCGCGGCAAATGCGGTTAAACTTTGAGCAGTATTTTTACAAGTAATGGAAGAACAATCTGTATGATTTTTTCATAAATTAGGTGCAGGTGAGAGAATCTCAAGGTTTGTGTTGATTGAGTTTTTGAATTCCCTCATCTAAGAGTCCAGGGTTTTCGCAACGAAACTCCGACTTTTCAGGTAGTTCTCAAGCGTGTTTAATAAATGATTTCGAAAACTCAACCAACACAATCCTTTAGATTCTCTCACCTGCACCTAATTTATGAAAAAATCATACAGAATGGTCTTACATTACTTGTACGAATACTGCTCAAAGTTTCGCCGCAACCGCCGCGCGCGACGTTTTTGCAAAACGATTGCAAAAATTGTTTCCTCAAAAAGCAAAGCGATTTGAAGAGTTTTGGCATACAAGTCATATAATTAGGTAGGAATTTGATCTGTGAATATGATGGCGTTTTCAGAACTCAAAAAAGTCTTCATTCAAAAAAGTTACATGCATCGGACGCTTTTTTGCCAAGTTTGTCAGATGCTCCCCGTTTTTACAAAACTTAGCGCGGGTATTGTACCATACACTCAATCACAGATTTTTTTGTAGTATTACAGCTACTAGAGAGTTCTTAGCATTCCGTCGTACATAGTTGCCACACGAGCTTTAATACTGCTGAGGATAAAATCTTCTGATTGAACACGTTTTGTGGCCTCTGTATCGCAATCAAGTCCCCAAGTGGCACTTCTCAGTCGAGAGTTGGGATGCTCCAGAACAATTGCAGCATGTTTCGATCTCATTTACTTCAGCTTTATTGGCTTAGTTTCACAATATTTGAAAGCTTTTCGGAGCATTATCCAACATTTTCTTGGCAAAAAAAGTCTCCCCCTTGAAAACCCGTCATATTCTCTCCACGGTGATGAAACATACGTTCAAATGTGAGAAAACTGTGCAAGACATCACTTTGTAGCCACACTTTTGTGAATCTTTTCGGGAAAGACGTTGTTCCCCGAGCACGGTCTTCGCTTGCATGGATTGCTTCACTACCAAACTTTTTTTGCAAGACATTTACAGGTATGTCTTCTTTCCTTCTGGATATCCCTTCGGTCACAAGACAGGGGTGACGAATTTCCGCCAGAATGACCATCTAGTCAGCTCACAACAATATAATTCCAAATCGAAATATTCAGTTCCGACCGTTTGCTTCAGTTAAAGGCAGCATACACGCTCGCAAACATGGTCGAGATATCAGCATAAATAGGCCTGCACGGCCCCTACCATGTCGTGTACGACGTTTGAAGCGCTGAAAACCATCCAGGATGACAGTATTTGACCATCCCTGTCACGCACGCCCTTATTTTCACACCCCTTTTAGTAACAGAATGAAAAGTTAAACTAGAGAAAACATGTGGAAACTTAGAGTGATAGCACTATCAAAGGGGAGTGCGCGAGAGAAACAGCTGGATTTACTTGAATATTACCTGTCTGACACCCATAAACTCTCATCCACTTTCGGGAATGCCGCTCTGCTCCGGCTGGCTTTTGAAAATGGAGGATTTCATCTGTAGACAAACATGTAATATCCGGGTGAATCGAGCTGTTTCTCTCGTGCACTCCCATTTGATAGTGCTATCGCTCTCAATTATCACATGTTTTCTCAAGTTTAACTTTTCATTCTGTTACTCGAAGGGGTGTGAAAATACGGGCGTGCGAGACATGATTGCTCAGGTATTGTCATCCTGGATGATTTTTAGCGCTTGAGACGTCGTTGGCGACATGGTAGGGGCCGTGCGGGCCTAGGTATGCTGATATCTTGACCAAGCTTACGAGCGTGTATGCTGCCTTTAAAGGCAGTGTTCACGATAAGTTTCACTTCTAATACCTCCACGGTTTACGGAAAGTCTGGTGCCCTATATAGCAAGGCATGCTTAAAACGGACACGAAAGACGCGTTTTCGAGCCAAAATAGGCTCTCCCATGTTTACGTTGATTTTTGAGCGTGGAGGAATTGACCGCTAGAAGGATGATACCTATACGTGCAATGAAGCAAACAGCTCACTTATCAGCACTTCCTTCACTTGATCATTCCTATTATCTGAGTTTTCATTTGTTCCTTTCAAGGGGCGGATCTGGGGCACGGAGCGTGTCTGGGGCACCAAAACGCTTGTTTGAAGCCGTTATTTTGCCACTCCTGGCTCGTTTCCTACCGTTCATTTGGCACTGGGAGCCTAGGATCCTTCTCCCCTATCATTTTGCTGTGGAAAGTCAACGAGGATGATCATCGTGAACACTGCCTTTAACCTGGTGTTTTGACCCAAATTATTGAATTATACCCGTGAAAAATCTAAAAGTATCCTGAAAGAACAATAGGGTATTTTCTATGCCAGCGAGGCTAAATGGGGGGCCCGAAGACGTCGTTTTGGCTAAAATCATGCCCTGTGCATTACCCTCACATTACTCTCACACTAGTAACCGAACACGCTTCTCCTTGTTCCGCCTAGCCCATCAGAATAACAACAGCTGTTGAAAACTTGGCTTCTGTTGCTATAGTCCCTAAATTTCAAGTAACAACAGCATCGTAATGAGGTCTGGTCGCTGCTGTTGGGTTCTTTTCGGCTAGCAGCTACTTAAACACCTTTACTTCTACTACTTTGTCGCTGTCATGAACGCCAGGTAGCACAAATCACGGCATCACGGCCGGACACGCAGCAAAGGAAGCAACGACATCGGCTGTCGTAGGAACAGTCGCTCGCCCGTCACCGTCAAGTGTCGCGGAGGGATGACATGCTTCAAATGTGCCGAAGTCTTTCGCTGCGACTGTCGCTGTCGCTGTGCAGTGCACTAAGACAGCGACAGGTTAGAAGGACGGAAGTTCTGCGAGAGGCGCTCGCTCTCGCTGTACACAGAGACACGACCGCGTGTAGCCGAAGTATGCCATGCCCCTTATGGATGCACACACACACACACACACACACACACACACACACACACACACACACACACACACACACACACACACACACACACACACACACACACACAAACACACACATACACACACACAAACACACACACATACACACACACACACACACACACACACTGAGCGGGGCGAGCGCCGAACGCTGCATCTCTTTCCCTTTCATAGGGGCGATGGCAGGGGCCCTTTTTGAGAGAGACGACGACAGGGGCCGCTACTATCCTCTGGCACCCCCCCCCTCCAGGGAAGGAGGTAGTAGAAATAGGGAGAGCGACTTTAGGGGAAAATCATAGATCACTGGTGTAATTTTGAACTCGTACCTCGACTCGCTCGCCATATGGGCCTCCTGAACACCCTTCCGCAAACAGCGTGCACATTGCGGACTGAACACGATTGTTTCGATGAACTGTATCATGCGTTTAGAGGCCGATCTTAGAAGATGATCTCGAGTGTTTCTTATGATCTCGAGATTTTCTTGAATGCCATGTTCACGATGATTTTCGATTCCGAGTTTTCCACTCAAAAAAAATGCGTTGGCTAGCCAGTGTTAATGAAATTACGAAGAAACGGCAAAAGGTGCTGTAAAGTCCCTCATTCCATTCAAAGAATATTCTGACCTGGCTTGAACTAATTGTCCGGTGGACCTGTGGAGGATCGGGTCAAACGATTATTGAAGATTATGTTCTGCAAAACAGTATTAGTAGAGGTCCAGAAGGAAGGGCCGAGGGATAGAAAGTCGATAATCTGAAAGGAAGGTGCACAAGGGATTTTGTCGTCCCAACAAACAGATACAGTGAGAGTATGCTGAGAGTACTGGAACGCAGTTAAAATATAACTTTTTGTGCACGGCTGGTGCGTTTTTCTCAATTTTTTCGTGAATTCGTTTCTACCAAGGGACCAAGTAAGAAGTAATTGATTTAGTGATTAATCTTAAAATTGTGGATGCTCGTGAACACTGCCGGACAGAACAAGAGGAAGATCGATAGTCAACTTCCGGGACCCTCCTTGTGCTGGAGTGGAATTTTAGCCGCTAGGGGGAGTTACCCACGGTCTGCAGCTGGGGGCGGCATCGCCGCTGCAAACCGTGGCATGTTTTCTGTTCAGCTACTAGCTAGTTGCCTGTCCGGCAGGTAGCGAATCGCGGCATGTTGATCGAATCCACACCGCGGGTGTAGCTTTGGAGCAGTTCGGCTGGCACACGCGCAGCGCACGACAGGAGAACGCTGCCCTTGTGGTGTGATAATCGAGCGGCAACTAGTTTTTTTCAGAGAGCCCAGGTTAACGCGCTCCAAAGACGACGACGCGCGATGCGTTTTTCCGTCGCGCGCGGCGCATATGCCAGCAACACTGCTCCTTAGCCACACCCGCGGTGTGAATTCGATCAACATGCCGCAAATCGCCTGTTGGGCTATTTGCGGGTTGTCGGTTCGGCTACTAGCTACTCGAACGCTAGCCTCTCTTCAGCTACTATACGAACACCTGTGGCCAGAATAGCGACAGTAGAGGCCAAGAAAATTTAGAATTTCGCAAAGTAGCCGATCAATCACGAGACTCCTGCTGCTATTCTATTCGCCTACTAACGTGACATTGTCTGAGTTGCTTGTATAATGCAGTGATTTTTATGGAATTTGTAGTTGCAATAAAGTGGGTATATTTCTCGTATTCGTGAAGGACTCCAAGAAAATGGCTTACGTCATTATGATCATGTGAACGAATGGGTGTTCATTTCAGAGCTGGATTTTCTTGCACTCTGGCTTCGGTTTCAGTTTATTCATATCGGCTTTCAACAATGCCTTGAAGGCAGTGCTGGCGAAGAATTTCGTTTATTAGCTCCTTTTTCTCGTTCTAAAAGAAATTTTGACTTTTATGCTAGGCAATAGTGAAGAATAAATGTTGAACAAACGCAGCACAATTTTGGGCAGTTATCCACTGGCGAATTCAATGACGCATGTGCGTCATCCACTATGATGACGGCCCTGAGACACAGGCTTTTAGTGATGACACACGCAGACCACATCTATAATATCACCACTTGAAGCTTTTGAACTCGAATATAATGACTCTTTCTTGATTTTTTAAATATTATTTTACACTTGTTACCCTCTTCACTGAAGAGCACCGGGGTAGCTAGGGATAAGAACTGTATGAAGTCCGGGGCGAAACAATTTATATCACACCAAAAAATACAAAATAAATGAATAAATAAGCAAAAATATCAAATAAATAAATAAGGAAATTAATAAAATGAAGTCGAACAAAATAAAATACAACATAATCAGCGAGTCTTTCGGCTTATGAGACGCAAAAATACTGCTGCGATTGGCCTACTTCTGAGCCGATTGAATGGATCAGCTTTTTCAAGCGATTAGGCGTTCTAGGAAATAGTGGAGTGCCACCGCGATAAAGCTGGGACGTTTCGTCACGTTTACATTGCGCTGCATCTTTTGACGTGTTTCGTTACCCAGAGCTGAACCCATGTTTTAACAGGTTTCAGCAACCCGATTTTGAATTGATTCAATTGACGTGTCAGGATGGGCAGACTAGTCTGAACGTGTTAAATGTCTGTCGCTAGCTGTTGGGGCACTTTGCTATATACTTGAAGTTATATTCTAAGTGTTTTTTCTAGTCACATTGCCATGAACAAATATTATTGTAGGAACAAATTACCGAGTGTGGAAATTGTGAGGTCACTTGACACATGCAATTTCACACTTTAGCCTTATCGCGAGTTTTCATTTGTACAGGCAAAGTTTGACTGCTTATATAAGTATAGATGCATGACATGGTTCATGTACTCTATAAGATTTTAACTTGAGTAATGTATATGCGTAGTTGTATTTCTAGTTGTACAGTATGCGAGTTCGGAGGAAGTGCAGGTCTACTGAGCATTTTGTATCCTGCTTCTTGGCACGTGTGAGTCTGATAAGACCAAGTTCGGCCAACATCATAGATAAGGAAGAAAGCAATCATTCATTCCGGTGCCCTTCTGTCTATTTGAGATAACTATGATTGTCAAAAAGCATAAACCTTTGTGAACTCAACCATTGGCAGAATGATGTTCTCAGACTTATAATCCTATTGCTTGTTTTCTTCTTTTGTTGCTCACACTTCTCTTTTTTTCCACCGCTGCAATGTGTGCATGTATTGCTGTTCAAAGGTGCGGATTGTGAGAGATGACAAAAGCTCTTGCCTTTTGATGCTGATGCTTTGAACATAAAAATTAACCACCTGTGCCAAATTTTGAGTAGAATCTAAGGCACCCACTAACATCCACTGGGCTCTCAAATATCTCTCATCGCCCGGGATGCAGGACGAGGTCTCATTGAGAACGAGTCTACGGCGGCAGGTCATCGCGCCATCCTCTTCTACGATGAGCGCTTGTTCACTAGATATCAATTCGCAGACCACGAAAACGATAGACTAATTGCGTGAGAGCCCAGAGAAAAAGGCCAGTGAAATAGGACGCAATGTTGGGAGAACTGGGCACACCCATCTGATGCTTTTTGGGATATCCGGACATCTAGTCCCCTCAGGTGATGGCCAGCCGTCACAATACCGCCGCGCATCTGGCACGCTCCTGTTTCTTGGTGCTCCGTAGTGTTTGCCGCTTTCCTCTCCCTCTTTCCAGCACAAGATAACTGGCACGACAATCAGTCAAAACTGAATCATACATCAGTCGCGAATACATACATAATAAATGATTTTTTAAAGGGAAATGTGAGAAGCCGCCTACAGAACACTGTTCAGTTGCTATCTTGTGTTAAAGGCAGCATACACGCTCGTAAGCATAGTCGAGATAACAGCATAGATAGGCCCGCACGGCCCGTACTATGTCGTCAACGACGTTTAAAGCGCTGAAAACTGTCCAGGATGACAGTATTTGACAATGTTTGAGCAATCTTACCTTCCACGCCCGTATTTTCACACCCCTTTGAGTAACAGAATGAGAATTGATACTTAGAAACGTGTGATAATTGAGAGTGATAGCACTATCAAATGAGTGCACGAGAGAAATAGATTGGTTTATCTGAGTATAACATGTTTGTGCACTGATAAAATCCTCCATTTCAAGAGTTCAGCGAAAGTAGAGCGGCATTCTCGAAAGTGGACGAGAGTCATTAGGTATGCAGACATGTTATACTCAAGTAAACCAAGCTATTTCTCTCGTGAACTCCCATTTGGTAGTGCTATCACTTTCAATTATCACACGTTATCACAAGTATCGATTCTCATTCTGTTACTCAAAGGGGTGTGAAAATACGGGCGTGGAAGGCAAGATTGCTCAAACATTGTCTAATACTGTCATCCTGGACAGTTTTCAGCGCTTCAAACGTCGTTGACGACATAGCACGGGCCGTGCGGACCGATCTATGCTGTTATCTCGACTATGCTTACGAGCGTGTATGCTGCCTTTAATATAGAACTTGCTGATGGTGAGCTGGAATACACTGTTTGCAAGCGTAAGAAGTGCCGGCAACCGTCTTTCATAGAACTTACGAGATCTCTCAGCGAACCAGCGCCAGACTCGTGCCTTGTTAGAGGCAGTGTTCACGATAATCTTCGATTTTGAGATTTATCGCTAAATCGATTGTTTGGCATCCGGGTAGAACTGAAATGACGAAGAAACTAGGAAAAGCGCACCACAAGTTCACGAAATGCTCTACTCTTACCCCTCCTTTTTACTCTCACCAGAGCTGTTTACACAAGGTGCTGAGTTGATCGCAAAACGCTTGACTCCGGGCGAGATTGAACCAGCTTAATCCCTTTCCGGGGAGCGCCTTATCGCACTGCACCACCGAAGTCCCAGCGCCGCTCTCACTCAACTGCTCGGTAAATCTTCACCGGAGCAATCATCCTTTCACCCGCATAACGGGATGAAACAGAATTACCGTCAGAGACTATCTAACAGTCGTAGACCAGTCAAGATGATGCCCTAGTTAAGTCTTACACGATTTTTGGATGTTTTTTTTTTGTTGTGAGAATAAAATCTTTTGTGAAACCATGCTTTGAAATTCTCAACTTGCTGTTGCTCAGTTCTTTGCTTCGGACCCTAACTAATACTGTTTTGCAAAAAAAAATCTTCCATTTCCGATTAACCCTATTTTTCACCAGTAACAACCACCGATAACATGTTCATACAACCGGACAACTAGTCTAGACCAGGAAATAATCCAACTGAAATAAAGTGTTTTAGCGCGTTTCTCGCCCTTTCTTCGTAATTTTGGTCACCCGTGGTGGCCAACGCATTGCTTTGAGTGTAAAACTCGGGAACGAAAATCATCGTGAGCACTGCCTTTAATGAAACTGTCTTCAAGGGCATCCAACACATTCAGCTAATTCCTGGTCCAGTAGAAGCTCCGCGAGCACTGAAGATAACAGAGCCGTGTTGTTCGTGCTAGATCCGACGTTCGCGTTGTGTCGGCGGCTGCTCTGCAGAAATTCTCACCAGACTCCCGGCTGCGTCGCGGCCTTCTAATACAATTATATCGACGATAAACCATAATCCGAATATCGCTGACTAGTAAATATACCGCTGTATTCCGCGTCTTACAAAAGCGTTCTCCCCGGGGTAAGAGACATTTCGGGAAAAACGAGAAATTTCCTTCTGAGAGTTGTGGGGGGGGGGTAGAGTAAGATTACTGTACATATGTTGGGTTTCCACTATGAAGCTTTCGATACTTCAGAATAAAGAAGAAGCCAATCGAAACGACCTGTAACTTCCTAGTCGGATCAGCTGGAGTGAGTTCATATGCTTGGCACACATCTAGTTACAATAAAATTGCCCTATAAATGGTTTGGCGGTTTGATTCTGGCCCATTCGTGAAAAGTTAGCCGTTTCCGAGCTCACTGTGCATTCCATTCCTCGGATCACTTGGTTTGAAGTTGCAATAGCCAGCGAGCAGGGATGGGCGAGAGGATTGCGCTGGGGATTACTAAACTACGGAGGAATGCTAGGGCTGCGGGTTCGAGTCCCGCAATTAATCTTCTGAAAAATGTGTTTTGTATCTATTCGATTGTTTATCCACGAGATTTCTCATTCACATTTTAACTTGCTTTTTTCAATCCTACTGGATTTACATCTTCTATCGCGTGAATCCCTGTAGTATATGAGAATTTTATCACTTTATCGAAAAATCGTTATTCCCATGTGCTTGTACTAGCATTTCGGGTTCGTTGAGAGATATTGTAATGTGAGCCTCCTCTGACGTTGTATTACTTTGCTCCAGTGAAGTGAAGCACATTATTTGAACACAAAAAAAGTCGTGAGAAAAATAGTAGAGAAAGCATCGCCAACGCAAGAAGCATATTGATGAACCCTTGTCCAAAAATTATCATCATGACCGCAGTTTTCATTTTCAGAAGGTGACAATCTGTTGCGCAAATAAATCTGCTAACATTTATCGAAAACTTGACTATGCATACATTTTTGAAATCAGCATGACAATACGAATGCATTGACGTTTTAAAATTTTGAAAACATCTACTTCGAAAGATTTTGGCTCTTTTCTGAGAAAGTAGGTCATAACTAGGTCGAAACTTCGTTTTTTCTTCAACCTGAATACATTTTTGGAATCACCGCGACGAGGCGGATCGAACGGTCTGCTCAGACTCCGAAACCGTTCACTATGAACGAAAACGACGTTTCCGACGCGCTTTCGCGTCGCCGACGCGTTTTGGGACACATGTTAGGCCGGGATCATACTTCCAGCGACGAGCGACGCGACGAAATGTTAACCATCAGTATCAACCGAAAATCGATATGGCTGATATGCACTGTCGCCGTCGTTGGTCGCACGAAGTATGATCCCGGCTTTATGAGCGGTATTGTACTAAACTTGGCTCGTATAGGCAGAAATTTGATTTTTGATTTTCTCGAGTTCGAGAATGAGTACGGCGATAAAAGTCAAAATTTTTAATTCCGTATATTGTTCCAAATAAAACAGATTGATGCAGATGGGTGTTAGATGTAATAGCCAGTTGATTTTCGCTTCCGAAAACCGAAAGCACAGCCACGACGGCCGTTTGAAAAGAATGCGCTCGCTAATTTTTCATGTTTTTCCCATTTTCAGCTCTTCCGGATGGTCCATAGCGAAAACCCGACATATATTACTCTATCCATCCCCCCACAACTCTCAGAAGAACACTTTTAAGGATTTCTCCTATTCCGGGGGTCCTCCCTCGTCAGAGTACCTTGACGACCAATATGGATTTGATGTTCTATTTTTTTGGTTTTTTTTTAGTTCATGCGGTGATGCGGCAGTTGCGAATATTTCTTGTGCTTTTGTGTACTATTCCAGCAATATTTCTACTTATCTTCAAATCCTACGAAATCAACAGCGTCTTATTTGCTGCAGAGACTAGTGATGTCGTCATTACCTCTAACTCACTTCCGGTATGTTGTCAAGCATAGTCAACTTCACAACGGAGGATATATGGTGCACAGTAAAAAAGGGTTCATGACCGAGTTCGCCCCAATTACCTGCGGACGATCCGCGGCTGTCACTACAGTATGCTAGCTCCGCCCTCTGCCGGCTGCCCTAACACTTACTCAGATATTTGTGGGGAAGTTCCCGAGGACAATAGACCTGATTTGGTCTTTATCACTCGGACGAAGGGCGGGGAGCGAGACGTCCCCCCGGACGTCTCGCCCCGGGTGTGGGACGTTTAGGCCGAAAAGCTCGAGCGCAGACAGGACAGTGAAAGGGTGGAAAACTAGTAGCGAGTTGAGAAGTAACGATGGTGCTTTACACTTCAACGTTCCAGATGTTATTTCTACCAGATCTGAGACTTTTCAAGCCTCAGCTTTCTTTCATAATAAAATAAAAAGCTCCCTCTGCGTTTCTACCTCGATTTTGGCCTAAACGTCCTAACCCTGACATTTCTGCGGCTGACTCTGCGCAAAGGGCTTCAGTTGCCTCAGGGTTTGCTACTATAATACTTGAACTCGGATTTTTTGAACTGAGACTTCCAGACTGAACTTTTCTTTGTTTGACCAAATGTTATTTAGTTGAAAAAAAATTTCGTGACTGAAGAAATCGAAAAATTTCTAAACAAGATCTACAATTTGAAGCTTTAGAAATTTCACCAATCACACTCAAACCTTTCATATTTTACATCAGAGAGATCCGGGTGCAACAAGTATGTAAGCTGCTGTATTTCATTCCAGGATTGATGAAAATGGAAATTTCATGATGTGATCTACAATCAAAGTGTTTGAAATTTCTCCGAACAAATTAAATTTCCAGGTTTTCCCGTCACTGAGGTACGGGCACAGATGAGAACCCTGTTGCACCCCATCTCACTTATGTGAAAATCTAGGAATAATATAGATGTTTGAGAAAAGTGTTAAAATTTCAAATTGTAGACTACATTTTGAAATTTTCACTTTCATCGAACCTGTATTTAAGTACAGCAGCTTCCCAATTGTACCTGGATCGCACTATTGTCAGATCCAGAAAATGGGGAACGTTCAAAAATTTCCACTATACACAAAGTGCAATTCTATTTTATTGTTTGTGCCGCGCTGCATGATCAATATTATAGAAGTGTATTTCGCCGAGCCGTTCGTCGGGGGAAGTATAAATGAGCCCTAGGGTAGAACTTTCAGCACGATCGCCTGATATCTTATGGAACAGATGAGCGTCCTGTAATTTTTAAAATTTCGGCCACGGGAGCATGTGGAAGTGGGTACGGACACCATTTGACACAGATTTACTGTCCAGACGATGAATTCTCATCATGCATTTTGTGACTATCAAGTAATCCTGCGCCTGTTCCGCTTGCCATCAGAATCAATCAAAAATAATGGGTTTGTTCTCGCGGAAACGGAGAGGGTGCAGTCTGGTACAAGCTAGGCGTAGATCATTGAATGCCGAGCAGGGATGTGCGGCAATTGCCGTTTGCCGGTTGCCGATTGCCGTTCGCCGGCCGTTTTCGGACGAATTTTGTCGATTGTCGTTTGCCGTTTTTCCCCTCATTTTTCGACAAAATTCGGCAAAAAAAAGTGCGCATTAGATTATAAACGCCGCCTTTAGGACGCACATGGTAAGCTCGACAAGCCATGTTGCGACTGGCTCGAAAGAAAAGAGACAGGCTATACATACATATGTCAAAAACTTTGCGCCGGTTGGTGTAACCTATAGCGCGATCGGTCACGTCTAAGCACTTGCTAGAATCGTGTGGCCATGCTCGTGCACATCCACTAGTCTGAAAAGTACCGAATTCCCCACCCCTTTTTTGTTGAGGCCTGGGCAATTACGTAGGAAACTTTGGGCTAAAGTTAATACCCCAAAAAAATTTAAGGAGAGGAGAGGACACAAAGTTCTTAGGAAAAACACTGAATGTCTCAATTTGTTTCAGGTATTTTGAAAACACATTTCTATTCACCGGTGACCGTTTACCACAGAATATGATAATTTCAGTGGGAGCGCACAGAGCGACGGGAAAACATATGGGATCCATCTGGGAGTGTGCAAGCGTCGGGAAAAGGGAGTGAGAATAAACTGGGAAAGCTCCAAACGCCACGGAAAGTGTGTAGGACCCGACTGGGAACGCGCCAACCGCCGGAAGCTCGCTAGGAGTGCAGAGGAAGTCGATAAATGCGTTTAAAGCTTCGCCGAGTATGCGTCAGTCTTGGAGTGTGAGCAAGATTTCACTGGGACTGTGCAAAGCGTCGCGTAAAGGATGCTGGACTTCAGCGAAAGTTTGTGGGGTTATGCACTTTGTCATATTCTGCTATGCACGCAATTGCGCTGAAAAACATGCCACTGATTGTGAGTTGAATGTTGGAGTTCTGAGTTCGAAGGGTCGGACAGGGGATACGCGGCGAGGAAAACATCCACTTTGATCAAATTTGTTGCTTGACTTAAAACTGGATGAAAGGAATCGTGGGTGATTAGTTGGGAGGATGGGGTGGCGTACAGTTCAGGAAGGTGATTCGAGATGATAACAGCTTACAAAAAAACATTCATTTCAGGAGCATTTGCACACGCCATTATCTTTTATCCAGATTCCGGTCGAATAGTAAACACAGCGTGAGACATGCCAACAAGTACGCCGCGAAGCGGAGTGGGTCGCGCGCTTGTTAGAAAATAGCTATCTTAAACTTTTTTGAATAAATCTGCTACTCACTCTGTTAAAGGCAGTGTTCACGATAATCTACAATTTCGAGATTATTCGCTATATTGGTTTAGTGGCCTCCGGGTAGAGCGAAAATGACGTAGAAATTGAGAAAAACGCACCAGAAGCACACGAAATCCTTAGGTATCACCCCGCCTCTTAAGTGTCACAGGAAGTGTTTGTTGTGACAATGAAATCTATTGTGGACCCGTCCTTCGCAATTCTCTACTCTCTATGGCTCCGTTCTTTCCTTAGGACCCTAACTAATCCTGCTTTTCATAAAATATTCTTCCATCTTCGATTGACCCCATTTTTCACCGGTGACAACCACCATGAACATGTGCAGACAACCGGACAACTAGTCCGTTATAGAATAATGTCACTGAAATACGACGTTTTAATGCACTTCTCGCCGTCTCTTCGTTATTTTGGCAACACCTAAAGGCCAACGCATTGTTTTCTGTGAAAAACTCGGGGCCGAAAATCATCGTTAACACTGCCTTTAACTCGGATTGAATCCAACTCTAAATGTTGGGCGATAAATTAGAAACACGAAACAAATGAATGACTATTATTCCGAAAGGTTAAAATTAGAGAACCTCCAAAAAATTACTATCCTTCGCCACAACATTCTCATTACCAGTGTTGAATAGAATATTCATTCCGGTGCTGTTTTTGATAGAGTTGGCGTAATAATTTTAGTCTGATGATTGGGCGACGGTGGATCCTCCCGCGCGAATCGAAACCCCATTCTCCAGTGAGACCGGCAACCCGGCACGGACAGCCGCTTGGTCCATGCGTCAGACTTAATCGAAAACGGAAACCATATGTGGTACTGTACCAACGTAAGAGGCTCAACTTCTTGAGGTGTTATTGAAAAACTATTTCTTATCTTGCTATTGAAATACGAAATGTGCATTACAAATAGTAATTCTTCTAGGCCATCAGTATCGTTTTTTTAAACGTGTTTTTTTTATTTTGCCGTTTGTCGATTGCGGATTGCCGTTTGCCGGCTATTTTTGGGTAAAATTTGTCGATTTCCGCTTGCCGATTTTTCAAAATCGTTTGCCGCACATCCCTGATGCCGAGGCTCTTTCGCCCTCGTATTCCTCAGCGATGACCAGCAGATTCTAGTTTCAAAACGATTCCAATCGGATTAATATGATGTTCAGCTTGCCCTGACTCTACCACTTAGTTAAGTTGAGCGCTAAGCAACGTATATTTTTGATGGAAATATCATTTTTTTTGCGCTTGCAGAATGGAGAAAGTGTGCCGGTAGATGTGATTTTATAATTAGTATGTGATGTCTGACATTTTGAAGTGACAAGTAGTAAAGTTGGATGGGAAACATGGTTTGAATACTTTTTTATCCCTTAAAGATTTCTCGTAAAATCAGTTAACTCGGGAAGTGTGGCCTCCGCAGCATATTTGGTCTAGTGAACGGACCAAGCGCGATCATTGCGGCTGGCCATGGGGCGTCGGCGACATCACCGACCAACGGTTTCGATCGCACGCGTCGATCTACTGTCGCAGCCCCGTCGAATTACTATATAGACTAAGTTGGTTACGTGGACTCTACTTGATGTCAGCCTTATTTCAGGTGAACTGTTCACTAATGCTGGAAGACATCAATCCTCCATTCCCAGCTATCCTGATCGATCAGAGTCTTTTGCTTGCTGTTCATGGAAACAGTTGCCTTGAAGAGAAGCGAAACATCAAATTGGCTGTCAACGTACAGCTGTCATTAATGGTTACTAAAGTGAATTACAGCAAATACGACATTGTGTACTACAAAAAACCACCTGATAAAAACTACCTCATGTTTTTCGACAACGTCACGAGGATCGTTCCGCTGTAAGCACTTTGAATTTTCTTCTTGAATTATTAGGATAATGATTGGAAATAATTCGCCTATTCAGGTTCAACCTTTTCGTTGACGGAAATCTTTCAATCCCTAAGGACGCACCGCAATTCATTGAGTTCTGGAAGAGATCACAGCTTGTGCAATGTCTAAATCTCAAAGTGGAAAGGGACTCAAGCAGCCAATACCTTCCAATAGAAAAGACCATCAATACAATGACAGCATTTTTCAATTACTTGATTTCGTTCAACGTCTACCCAATCCTCAATGGTGGAACCATGTTAGGTAAGTGAGGAAAGACACAGGTGTAAAGGACTAACAATAAAGCCTCTTTCATAGTTTGCAGGCCGACGCCGGACGACTCGTTATCAAATTTGATAAGTCAAGATGGATAAGATGGATAGGATAGGGTAGATAGATTTTACACATTCGATAACGAGTCGTCCGACGTCGGTCGGGCAAGTGTGGAATGGGCTTAAGAGGCAATAGCCAATGTCGGCTTGATCCAGAATGTTAGAAGGCGCGAGCGGCGTGAGCGAATCGCGGCCAACTCTTGCAGCCGGTAGGCAGGTTTCGATCACCTCCTGACCTCTTTCGCCACAACTTTGCTCATTCCGAACAATATGAGCAACATCTCTATAACCCACCGTCTGTGCAAGCGAACGATGCGGCAGCCCTTAGACCTAATTTAGAGTTCCATCGTAGCGCGGTGCGATCAAAGGCAGTGGTCGCGGTGAAAAATGCTTGTCTTTCTATTTTTCTGCTCTGAAACCTTCTCTGAATCTAGGGTAGTAGGACCTATGAGAAAAAAATTGCAAAAAAACCATATTTCCAATTCTTTTGATGGTGGACTAGCCCCTCTCCACATAATCAGCATCGATGATCTAGAGTATCAAGAACGTCAGCTGGCTCGAAATCGACATTCAATCGATCACCATTTGCCTTCGAACATTCTTGACAAGAATTTCTGCCTTCACGTAGTAAAACCTTGATTGAAGCGCTCGCTTTCACTGTCCAACTGTTTTAATTAGTTAAATTTGTATTTACTCTCGCCTTTGAATGCCGATGAATATTGACTACACAGCATGAGACTCCGATCTTCTTGGGCGGAGCCGTGCACGTGTGCACCGATCGGCAATTTAGGAAACTAATCACTTCAATTAGGGCTAGTCTTTCGCTCTGTAAACTTCGTGATTTTCCAGCCGTTGGCGAACCTAGCATATCTTTAATGTTTTCCCAACAACTTTTTTATCGCGCCCACTGCCTTTATGTGTTAGTTATCGTTCATAGTCCTCAGCGCAAGCGCGGCACGCGCGTACCGCATGGTGAAACTTTTATAGTCCGCAACGCATGGCGCGCGGGACGGGCGGTGGACTTTAAAAGTTTCACCGCGCAGCACGCGCGGGAAGCAACTATGAAATCTCTGGCGGCACGGTTGAAGTTGGGCTTCAACTGTGAAGCACAGACAGTCCTGGCTTGCAGTTGCCAGAATAGTAGCATAGGTTAATGCAAGCATTATTTATGTCGGAGTGGACGTAATCTAATAAGAGAGCAGTGATTCAAATACTAAAACTGACCGCCATTGCGGTTTGGCGGCGCCGCAATGGCGTCCCACGCGTGCCACGCTGATGAAAGTTTCACAGTCCACCGCCCGTCCCGCGCGTCACACGCATGCCGCGCTTGCGGGGAGGACTATTAAAGATGTCTTGAGCTGGTATCATATCAGCAGCATATCGATTTTCTGTCGATATTTATGGCAAGCATTGCCTAGCATGTCGATTTTCCGTCGACATTGATGGTAAACATTGCGTCACGTTGCTCGTCGTTGAAAGTATGATCCCAGCCTTATCTGCGAACTTCGATTGATAATGCGTCGCTCGTCGATTCACCCATGAATTATGTCGTGGTACCGCGCCGCCGCCGAACTCGTAAAACCTCCCTAAACGCGTCACCTGAATGCTCCCTCTGACATTGTCGCACGAACCGCAGAATCGCTGCAGCTTGGAAAAATTTTGTCCGAATTTCCAAATCCAGACATTCAGGTTGGTACCGCGAGTGCAACATTATTCCGCACACTATGGATGCTGACTTTTCTGCTCGAATTGAGGAATACCGTCCACAGCTCCTAGCGGATCTCATAGCAAACAAGAAATTCAAAATGATGAGAAAATTGGGGCGGGTAAGTTTTTCCCACCTACCACTACAAACAAACCAGCAGAAAGAGACACAATTCAGGAGAACGACTCCTTCGAGTTTACTGTGCGCCCGCTTGATGGTGGGCGACCATCGATTGATCTCTTTTGGATGTACACTACGGCAAATGAGTCGTGGGTTGGAGGCACGGGTGGCGACGGTAGCAAGTTCAAGTATTTTTACCCACGGTAGGCTGCACCTCCTAGAGGATGTTCCCACGCAATGCAAGTGGGGTTGGAATAGCGGAGTTCATGGGGCTGTAAGCCTCCTGTTAGAACACTCACGCCGTTAA
The DNA here is from genome assembly GCA_029168955.1 of Aplectana chamaeleonis. NCBI lineage: Eukaryota > Metazoa > Nematoda > Chromadorea > Rhabditida > Cosmocercidae > Aplectana > Aplectana chamaeleonis. Next base: position 1,905,801 of record JAPDOI010000088.1, on the reverse strand, counting down.
AAGTGTCGAAAATGAGTCAAAATGACGGACTTTAGCCATCTTGGGACACTTTTTTCGGAATCTTGAGCCAACAAGACTTGGAACTCCGAACCAGTTAACTCTGGTCTGCTTCCTTGTCAGCTCCTAGTACTAGCAGGTCCAAAGCTTCGATTTATATCGTGAGAATTGATATTATTTTTGAGCGTGCATGCTGCCTTTGGGACACCCTCGAATTTCACTGTAGCACTTCTGCCGCTAAAGATTGAGGTTTTCTGTCTTGATTATTGTAATCAGCATGGAAAATTACTCTTGCAGTCTTCTTTCGAGATAACACGAGCCCCTAAGCTTTTTTTAGGACTTCATTATTTGTTTTTGGACTGTTTCATATTTATAGGACACCTTAGGTAATCCTCAAGTCTCTTGTTTATACCAGTGAGATAACAACTGTTTTGTAGCGAGTATGGTTTCTGCCACAGTTGAATACCTCATTCAGATGACTGAAGACACTTTTAAGAATTGTTTCAATGGCTGTTGTGCTGACTCGACCGCAGTCCTCTAACAACTATTGTTTCCTATCTTCCATAGCCTCCATCTGCTGATGACTCGACGTGTCAGTGTAAAATAGATGCAGAAGGCAACCAGGACGTCTAAGGAGATAAATCGGTCATGATTTGAACAGCATTTTCAATGAAGCACTCGCGGGCTAGGATCAGACTCAGGCGGAACTCCGAGTTGAGGTTCCTTGTACTACTACATATAAGACGGTAACGTTGCGCAGCTCGACATCGGAGAAGCAGTTCTAAGGGAGAGATCTCGGTTCACCGAGACTCAAAGGCTGACTTAGTTTATTTTAGCTCGGCAAAACAAGACAACCGGCTCGGGGAGGTTGAGCTGTCCGACCGGTGTCGTGTGTCGGATGGATTTCGGAATGAAGTTCCTGATTTTCTACTAGGGAGTGTATTCGGGCCAAAAGAAGTTGAGCCTCAGTGGATGGCGTAGAAGAACGTGCCACTGGCATGATACCAGGAAGAGACGAAGATATTTCTCTGGTTGAAACTTCTTTGGCGTGTCGCTGATATTCCTCAAAGTGTTCTGTCTCATTTGGAGACATGAATTACCTTTCCTTTTCACCCGAATGAGTAGCATCGAGTGCCATAATCTGCTGGCGCAGTGTACTCTAACATTTTTGAGTGAGGGGTGACGGCGTACCTCTGAATGCAAGCTAGACAAGGCGAAGGTTGACGCAAGTCAATCCTGAAAGACGTTCTCAAGTAGACAAGGCGTGATTGCGTTGGAAGCGGACAGCATTCAGTCATAATTAAGACCTCATCGAATATCTTTAGTTTACAGTGGGAAGTAGAGTTTACGCGGGCGATAGCCAGTTTCAAGCTGTTGACGTGGAGAAGAGTGTTGAGCTAGAGGAGTGCGACCTAATCAACGCAACATACCTTCAAAAACTCCCTGGAAAGAATTATAGGTAACCTCGCAAGGCAATTTCCACCATTTCAGAGATGACGAAAAAAATTATACTTTCTGATCTGGGGGAATACCATGCGAGGTGTCCTAATTAATATTGCATGTATACGATAGTCGAGAGTAGCGGTGGCCATATTTCCTATAAAACTGTTGTTGTTTCGCTGATATGATCAAGAAACTTGCAGGTTACCTAAGGTGTCCCGTAACTATGAAATAATCCAAAAAACAAAAACTTGAATTTTAAAGAAAGGTGTGATGCTCGTGTAATCTGAAAAGATGTCTATAAGGGTTAGTTCCCATGCTGATTACAAGAGTTATGACAGAAAAGCTCAAACCTCAACGGGAGTAGTGTGACAGTCAAAGTGGAGAGTGCTCTATAATTATAAAATACGCTGTATTATTGGCAGCCATCCTACCCAAATTTTGTGGAGTCTTAGCCAATTTCACATATACCGTAGCTCCAACGGTTGAAGAATTGTGGTTGGTTCAAGTACGTATGCGTAGCAAAAGCATGCGATCGGTCATTAGTGTTCCAGGTTCGAAACGCCATGTGCAGCCGATCTTTTGGGACACATTTTCTGGGTGCCGTGCAATCCAAGGAAAACGCTAGTGGTGGGCTCACATAAAGTTTCTCGTTTAAGCTTATGTTGATAGACTCGTTTTGAACACATCTGTAGGCTGAATATGGACCGAAGTGGTTTGAGGACCATCCGACGAGTAGATTCTCATGGAGTAGCTCTCAATTCAACGTCCGGAGAAACGGAAAATGGACGAAAGTTGAAATGGCCTACGTTTATAAGACTTACTGAACTCTGCAGTGCCTTCCTCAGTGTCTAGCCTCACTCATGGAGACGGGTACATTTCGGATGTGTGATTCATCTATTTGCTCACTTCTCAACTAATGCTTTATATTTAGATTTTGAATATTTTGTCTTCAAAGCGTGTCTTCTTGTTCATGTTTGAATTTTCCTATGGGTTTTAGGTTTTCGACAGATTTTTTTCCGACAGTATATGGATGTTCACCTCACTGACATTGACTCGTCTTGATGCTGATGTGTATGTACAGACTAGTCGCGCTAGTTGTAGTTCACTCATTCTTTTCATCGGGAAATGTACATTTTTTAAAATAAATATCGACATTTGAACGTAGGCATGGGATTGTATGAACAGCTCTCAGAAAGAAGCCGGTGGCTGAAGCTATTCTGCAAACAGTTGTACTGGAAATTAATCGATAACGAAAGAAGCGGACTTAAAAAATCAGCCATTTGCAGACTCAGCATTTATTGCGCGTCGAATATGCAATGCAATCGAAGACAAGGCGGTTTCAAGCACGATCATCGTGCCGCTAGGGGAGCACGTGCTCCTATTGTGTTTCGATTTATAACGCGTGCTCAAGCACATAAAACGTGCATCGCGTGCATGATACACATTCAGCTTGATGAAAAACGATCGGCAAAAAGGAAAGCATACGACGCACTCTTGAGGCGGGCCTCAAATGTCGGCAGCGGCGCCGGTTCAATTAACCCATTCACGACCGCGTGTCCCACCGGTGGGACATGCGTTGACTACCACTTCGGACCGCGTGTCCCACCGGTGGGACACTGTTTTCAAAAATCGATTTCTCCACCGCATGAAGGAGTTTCTAAACCTACTTATGGTCGATGTATTCACCTGATCTAGAGTCGACTATAAACTTCGTGGTCCGCTGGCAGCTTCATCACTACAATATATCTGACCCTTCGAATGCAGCAAGGTCGAAAACCGCAATTATGAGTACAGATCGCATTTTTACAGGCAATTAGTGGCGAATTTTTTCGTTTTCCCACTACTCGAAGAACAATCCCTACTTCTAAGAGCGGTCCGGTCGTATAACACTATTTAATATTCTGTAAAAAAGGGGTCTCCCAAGCAGAAGTGGTTTGGTTAGCGTTACAAATGCTTCAACAAAAAGGGAACAATAGGAAAGCGGAATGAGGAGAGTCTACAAAAAATGAACAATATCCTCCAAGAACTCTTTTCTTTTTCGAAACTTCCAAACAGCGGAAACAAACCGTTGTGGTTCTCTATGAGGAAGCGCTTTTGGCTCCATAAAGGACTTTGATTATGTGAGTGCCGATAAAATATGTATATATGCATGTGAACCTAATAGCTATCATTAAAAGGGGAGATGATGTTAAATTGTTTTAGGGAACCAGTCAATTCTTCCTCGTAAAATACCACAACGGTTTGTTTCCGCTGTTTGGAAGTTTCGAAAAAGAAAAGAGTTCTTGGAGGATATTGTTCATTTTTTGTAGACTCTCCTCATTCCGCTTTCCTATTGTTCCCTTTTTGTTGAAGCATTTGTAACGCTAACCAAACCACTTCTGCTTGGGAGACCCCTTTTTACAGAATTGTTCACTTTTTCTTGATATTACGCTGTAATATCCCATGCGAGAATTTCGAACAAAGACCTCTTCATCTCCCACTAGATCAGTCCTCTTTCTGTGGTCACGAGAATCAATGACCCAAACTGTTGTAAAACTATCTCAGAAAAATCACTCGATGTGGCTGACAAGACCGATGTTCACATGATATTAGCTAAGAAATGAATGATATCCATGATATCGTTCCACATAATTCATTCATATTGATCGCGTCGCCACATCTGGCTACACCGGGTGTTATTTGCACCTTCCATGGTTTTCATACGTATCGAACGGGTCGGCCACGGTGATTTTCTCAACCAACTCCTGACAGGACCTTAGGCCCCGGTTATAGTTGGTCGCCCAGACGTAGCCAGCCCGGTCGATAATCATGAAAGCCTGCTGGCCTACAGCCGGATGCAGAATCTGCCTGCAGTTCTTCGCTTTCAAATGAAACTAACTTAAAACCGGGACAGTCAGAAACTACCTTCCATTCCATCTGGACACTTTCACATCAGTGGAACAAAGCAGTTTTACATACTCATTATTTCGTTTCCGTTGCCCCATTCCTTCGCAGAACAGCCGCTTCGATTCCATGAATCTGATATGAAAAAGCTCTGCTGAGCTGCGAATGGAGATAGTTCTAACAATTTGTTTTTGAATTTGGATGCTAATAAGCAAGTACCATTTATTGCAGAAAAAATCAGTAGGCTGGTGAAGAAGGAAGAGGGAGCACTCAAAATGGGGTTGTGTGAATGACCTTACGAAACTGAAAAGCAGCCTGGCAACATGACCTGACATGACTCAAATAACATCTCAAACTTTCTGCTTGCTATGCTTGTCATCCTTACACTTTTACAAAAGTTTTGCGAGGTGTTCTCTCCTGCGCAAATTTCGGGGCATAATTTCTCGGATGGCTAGCATCGAGTCTGGGCTCCTGCTCACTCTACGGGGTGGTCTTCACAACTTTCCGGATGAGCAGCAACGGGTCCCGAACACCTGCCCACTATCCGGGTTTCCGCGACGTCCCGATGACTTCATCAGAAGCTCGAAGCACTTTTGGGACTATCCTAGACGGGGGGGGGGTCACCCACGATTTTCCCATGAAAATGAATGGAAAACCTGATGAAAGATGTTTGATGCTGCTATCAATCATTGTTGATGAAGTTCTGGGGTTGTATTCGCCAATAACCCGCCGAGGGAAGTCGAAGGGAAGCGGAAGGGATGATACCGCGCGCGGCAGAGGAGCAGATCAACCCATCTTACACCATGTAAGATGGAAATGCAAGCTGTGTTACGTATCGATATCACTGCGAAAAGATAAAGATTCCATCGCGAAGCGGCCATTCTTCAGCTATGCTATTCGAAAAATTCCGGCGGTCGCGAGGGAGGCCAAGGGAGGTGAGAGATGGCCGTGGAGCGCGCATATTGTACTGAAATTTCACCTCATCTACCCTTCGACTCCCCGGCGGGTTGATGGCGAATACGACCCCTGTAGAAATACTTCGATTGATAGCGTTATAGATCGGTGGTTCATTCCATTTCTGACTTGAATCTTGAGTGCCCCCCCCACCGTCTAGGATAGTCCCGCACTTCTCATGATGTCCCGATGACGTCATCAGAAGCCCGAAGCACTCTTGGGACTATCCTAGACGGGGGGGGCACCCACGACTTTCTCATGAAAATGAATGGAAACCTTGATAAAAGGTGCTTGATGCTGCTATCAGTCATTGTTGTTGATGAAGTTGTGTAGATACTTTGATTGATAGCGTTATAGATCGGTGGTTCATTCCACTTCTGACTTGAATCTTGAGTGCCCCCCCCCGACTGGGGTAGGCCCGCACTTCTCACGATGTCCCGATGACGTCATCAGAAGCCGGAAGCACTCTTGGGACTATCCTAGAGGGGGGGGGGGCACCCACGACTTTCTCATGAAAATGAATGGAAACCCTGATAAAAGATGTTTGATGCTGCTATCACTCATTGTTGTTGATGAAGCTCTGTAGAAATACTTCGATTGATAGCGTTATAGATCGGTGGTTCCTCCATTTCTGACTTGAATCTTGAGTGCCCCGTCTGGGGTAGGCCCGCACTTCTCACGATGTCCCGATGACGTCATCACAAGCCCGAAGCACTCTTGGGACTATGCTAGACGGGGCACCCACGACTTTCTCATGAAAATGAATGGAAACCCTGATAAAAGATGTTTGATGCTGCTATCACTCATTGTTGTTGATGAAGCTCTGTAGAAATACTTCGATTGATAGCGTTATAGATCGGTGGTTCATTCCATTTCTGACTTGAATCTTGAGTGCCCCCGTTCAGGATAGTTCCGCACTTCTCACGATGTCCCGATGACGTCATCAGAAGCCCGAAGCACTCTTGGGACTATCCTATACGGCACCACGACTTTCTCATGAAAATGAATGGAAACCTTGATAAAAGGTGCTTGATGCTGCTATCAGTCATTGTTGTTGATGAAGTTGCGTAGAGATACTTTGATTGATAGCGTTATAGATCGGTGGTTCATTCCATTTCTGACTTGAATCTTGAGTGCCCCGTTCAGGATAGTCCCGCACTTCTCACGATGTCCCGATGACGTCATCAGAAGCCCGAAGCACTCTTGGGACTATCCTAGACGGGGCACCCACGACTTTCTCATGAAAATGAATGGAAACCTTGATAAAAGGTGCTTGATGCTGCTATCAGTCATTGTTGTTCATGAAGTTGTGTAGAGATACTTTGATTGATAGCGTTATAGATCGGTGGTTCATTCCATTTCTGACTTGAATCTTGAGTGCCCCCGTCTGAGTAGGCCCGCACTTTCACGACGTCCCAATGACGTCATCAGAAACTCGAGGCACTTTACGACGTCCCGATGACGTCATCAGAAGCCCGAAGCACTTTCGACGTCCCGATGACGTCATAAAACCAGAGCACTTTCACGACGTCCCGATGACGTCATCAGAAGCCCGAAGCACTTTCACGACGTCCCGATGACGTCATAAGAAGCCCGAAGCACTTTTCACGACGTCCCGATGACGTCATCAGAAACCCGAAGCACTTTCACGACGTCCCGATGACGTCGTCAGAAGCCCGAAGCACTTTTCACGACGTCCGGTGACGTCATCAGAAGCCCGAAGCACTTTTCACGACGTCCCGATGACGTCATCAGAAGCCCGAAGCACTTTCACGACGTCCCGATGACGTCACCAGAAGCCCGAAGCACTTTTCACGGCGTCCCGATGACGTCATCAGAAGCCCGAAGCACTTTCACGACGTCCCGATGACGTCATCAGAAGCCCGAAGCACTTTTCACGACGTCCCGATGACGTCATCAGAAGCCCGAAGCACTTTCACGACGTCCCGATGACGTCATCAGAAGCCCGAAGCACTTTTTCACGACGTCCGGTGACGTCATCAGAAGCCCGAAGCACTTTTCACGACGTCCCGATGACGTCATCAGAAGCCCGAAGCACTTTCACGACGTCCCGATGACGTCATCAGAAGCCCGAAGCACTTTTCACGGCGTCCCGATGACGTCATCAGAAGCCCGAAGCACTTTTCACGACGTCCCGATGACGTCATCAGAAGCCCGAAGCACTTTTCACGACGTCCCGATGACGTCATCAGAAGCCCGAAGCACTTTTCACGACGTCCTGATGACGTCATCAGAAGCCCGAAGCACTTTTCACGACGTCCCGATGACGTCATCAGAAGCCCGAAGCACTTTTCACGACGTCCTGATGACGTCAGCAGAAGCTCGAAGCACTTTTCACGACGTCCCGATGACGTCATCAGAAGCCTGAAGCACTTTTCACGACGTCCCGATGACGTCATCAGAAACCCGAAGCACTTTTCACGACGTCCTGATGACGTCATCAGGAGCCCGAAGCACTTTTCACGACGTCCTGATGACGTCATCAGAAGCCCGAAGCACTTTTCACGACGTCCCGATGACGTCATCAGAAGCCCGAAGCACTTTTCACGACGTCCTGATGACGTCATCAGAACCCGGAAGCACTTTTCAGGACGTCCCCATGACGTCATCAGAAGCGCGAAGCACTCTCACGACGTCCTGATGACGTCATCAGAAGCCGGAAGCACTTTTCACGACGTCCCGATGACGTCATCAGAAGCCCGAAGCACTTTCACGACGTCCCGATGACGTCATCAGAAGCCCGAAGCACTTTTCACAGCGTCCCGATGACGTCATCAGAAGCCCGACGCACTTTTCACGACGTCCCGATGACGTCATCAGAAGCCCGAAGCACTTTTCACGACGTCCTGATGACGTCATCAGAAGCCCGAAGCACTTTTCACGACGTCCCGATGACGTCATCAGAAGTCCGAAGCACTTTTCACGACGTCCTGATGACGTCATCAGAAGCCCGAAGCACTTTTCACGACGTCCCGATGACGTCATCAGAAGCCCGAAGCACTTTTCACGACGTCCCGATGACGTCATCAGAAGCCCCAAGCACTTTTTCACGACGTCCCGATGACGTCATCAGAAGCCCGAAGCACTTTTCACGACGTCCTGATGACGTCATCAGAAGCCCGAAGCACTTTTCACGACGTCCCCATGACGTCATCAGAAGCCCGAAGCACTCTCACGACGTCCCGATGACGTCATCAGAAACTCGAGACACTTTTCACGACGTCCCGATGACGTCATCAGAAGCCCGAAGCACTTTTCACGACGTCCCGATGACGTCATCAGAAGCCCGAAGCACTTTTCACGACGTCCCGATGACGTCATCAGAGCCCGAAGCACTTTTCGACGTCCCGATGACGTCATCAGAAGCCCGAAGCACTTTTCACGACGTCCCGATGACGTCATAAGAATCCCCACTGACCTACAAATCGATTACTTACCTGTCTGCCAAGTTGATTGCCTTCGACCATTGGCAGTGTCTAATAGCAGTGAGGACTGAAAAGCGTGACGGCCCACGGCCTCACGGCCCACGGCCTACGGCCCACGGCCTACGGTGACCTACGGCCCACGGCCTACGACCCACGGCCTGACCCACGGCCTACGCCCACGGCCCACGGCACCTACGGCCTGACCTACGGCCCACGGCCTACACGGCCCTGACCTACGGCCCCTGACCTGGCCCACGGCCTACGGCCTACGGCTCACGGCCTACGGCGCACACCATGAAAATTTCTTAAGCTTTCGGGCTCATAACTTTGTTGTTTGTGAACCGATTTGGCTGAAATTTGGACAGCAGATGTCTTCTGGACCCCTTCACTTATATCCAGAAGGAAATCTTCAGAAATTTTGTTCCAAAGATTCTATAAACTATTTTATAAAATTATAAGTGATCACAAGGCCTAGGCAAAACCAAACCTCTCCAGCCGCTTCGCGGCTGGAGCGATATCACAGAATTATGATTACTGATACTACGCACCATTCCCGCCTAGAGAATCGGCTTTTCTTTCGCCCGTATTTTGTTCACAGAAATTATTTTATGCAAAGATCACCAATGTTGAAATCGTTAGGGCCTTTTTTTGAAAGTCCTGCTTGGTTACAGTTGGTGTACCATCGTAGGCCGGGGCTCCAACTTCGGTGAAAACTACCTTGGAGAGGAGCGGACGAGAAAAATGGTGACGTGCCAGAGCAGGAAACGAGTGAAAACTTATAAGACGGTTATTACATTAATCAATCCTAGTCAATTTGTAATAATAGAACTATTTCCTACGTCTGATTGTGAAAAACAAATATGCTTTTCACAAAAAAATCTCTTCCTGAAAGGCGCCGAACCGGAGGGGTGAGGGGGTGGCCTAGAAAAAAATGGCGAAGATCTAAAAAAAAGTCATTTCTATCAGCATTACCAGTCAATATGAAAATTGAGGAGTATTTCCTCCGTCTAGTTGTCAAAAAGAATTCTAAAAATGTTTACTACAAAAAAACTCGCGTCGGAATGCGGAGAGCGAGGGAGTAGCGAAAGAAAAAATAGTGCAAATCTGAAAAATATCATTTCGCTAAGCATTTCCTGTTAATTGAAGAACAGAAGAGTGCCTATCATGGTAATCTACGATAATCGCTCCAGCCGCGAAGCGGCTGGAGAGGTTTGGTTTTGCCTAGGCCTTGTGATCACTTAGAATTTTATAAAATAGTTTATAGAATCTTTGAAACAAAATTTCTGAAGATTTCCTTCTGGATATAAGCGAAGGGGTCCAGAAGACACCTGCTGTCCGAATTTCAGCAAAATCGCTTCACAAATAACAAAGTTGTGAGCCCGAAAGCTTAAGAAAATTTCATGGTGTGCGCCGTAGGCCGTGAGCCGTAGGCCGTAGGCCGTGGGCCGTCACGCTTTTCAGTCCTCACTGCTAATAGCCACTGCCAATGGTCTCAGGCAAACAACTTGGCAGACAGGTAAGTTGGTAGGAGGTACGTAGGCTGGTAATTAACCGATTTGTAGGTGAGGGGGGATTCTGATGACGTCATCGGGACGTCGTGAAAAGTGCTTCGGGCTTCTGATGACGTCATCGGGACGTCGTGAAAAGTGCCTCGAGTTTCTGATGACGTCATCGGGACGTCGTGAGAGTGCTTCGGGCTTCTGATGAGGTCATGGGGACGTCGTGAAAAGTGCTTCGGGCTTCTGATGACGTCATCGGGACGTCGTGAAAGTGCTTTGGGCTTCTGATGACGTCATCGGGACGTCGTGAAAAGTGCTTCAGGCTTCTGATGAGGTCATGGGGACGTCGTGAAAGTGCTTGGCTTCTGATGACGTCATCGGGACGTCGTGAAAGTGCTTCGGCTTCTGATGACGTCATCGGGATGTCGTGAAAGTGCTTCGGCTTTCTGATGACGTCATCGGGACGTCGTGAAAAGTGCTTGGCTTTTGATGACGTCATCGGGACGTCGAAAGTGCTTCGGCTTCTGATGACGTCATCGGGACGTCGTGAAAGTGCTTCGGGCTTCTGATGACGTCATCGGGACGTCGAGAGTGCTTCGGGCTTCTGATGACGTCATCGGGACGTCGTGAAAAGTGCCTTGGCTTCTGATGACGTCATCGGGACGTCGTGAAGTGCTTCGGGCTTCTGATGACGTCATGGGACGTCGTGAAAGTGCTTGGCTTCTGATGACGTCATCGGGACGTCGAGAGTGCTTCGGGCTTTGATGACGTCATCGGGACGTCGTGAAAGTGCTTCGGGCTTTGATGACGTCATCGGGACGTCGAAAGTGCTTCGGCTTTGATGACGTCATCGGGACGTCGTGAAAAGTGCTTCGGTTTGATGACGTCATCGGGACGTCGTGAAAGTGCTTCAGGCTTCTGACGACGTCATCGGGACGTCGAAAGTGCTTTGGCTCTGATGACGTCATCGGGACGTCGTGAAAAGTGCTTCGGGCTTCTTATGACGTCATCGGGACGTCGTGAAAAGTGCTTCGGGCTTCTGATGACGTCATCGGGACGTCGTAAAAAGTGCCTCGAGTTCTGATGACGTCATTGGGACGTCGTGAAAAGTGCGGGCCTACCCCAGACGGGGAAACTCAAGATTCAAGTCAGAAATGGAATGAACCACCGATCTATAACGCTATCAATCAAAGTATTTCTACACAACTTCATCAACAACAATGACTGATAGCAGCATCAAGCACCTTTTATCAAGGTTTCCATTCATTTTCATGAGAAAGTCGTAGCCCCCGTCTAGAATAGTCCCAAGAGTGCTTCGGGCTTCTGATGACGTCATCGGGACATCGTGAGAAGTGCGGGACTATCCTAGACGGGGGGGGGCACTCAAGATTCAAGTCAGAAATGGAATGAACCACCGATCTATAACGCTATCAATCGAAGTATTTCTACAGAGCTTCATCAAAAACAATGAGTGATAGCAGCATCAAACATCTTTTATCAGGGTTTCCATTCATTTTCATGAGAAAGTCGTGGGTGCCCCCCCCCGTCTAGGGTAGTCCCAAGAGTGCTTCGGGCTTCTGATGACGTCATCGGGACATCGTGAGAAGTGCGGGCCTACCCCAGACGGGGGGGGGCACTCAAGATTCAAGTCAGAAATGGAATGAACCACCGATCTATAACGCTATCAATCAAAGTATTTCTACACAACTTCATCAACAACAATGACTGATAGCAGCATCAAGCACATTTTATCAAGGTTTCCATTCATTTTCATGAGAAAGTCGTTAGGTACCCCCGTCTAGAATAGTCCCAAGAGTGCTTCGGGCTTCTGATGACGTCATCGGGACATCGTGAGAAGTGCGGGACTATCCTAGACGGGGGGGGGCACTCAAGATTCAAGTCAGAAATGGAATGAACCACCGATCTATAACGCTATCAATCAAAGTATTTCTACACAACTTCATCAACAACAATGACTGATAGCAGCATCAAGCACATTTTATCAAGGTTTCCATTCATTTTCATGAGAAAGTCGTGGGTACCCCCCCCCGTCTAGAATAGTCCCAAGAGTGCTTCGGGCTTCTGATGACGTCATCGGGACGTCGTGAAAAGTGCTTCGAGCTTATGATGAAGTCATCGGGACGTCGTGGAAACCCGGATAGTGGGCAGGTGTTCGGGACCCGTTGCTGCTCATCCGAAAAGTTGTGAAGACCACCCCGTAGAGTGAGCAGGAGCCCAGACTCGATGCTAGCCATCCGACAAATTATGCCCCGGAATTCGCGCAGGAGAGAACACCTTGCAAAACTTTTGTAAAAGTGTAAGGATGACAAGCATAGCAATCAGAAAGTTTGAGATGTTATGTGAGTCATGTCAGGTCATGTTGCCAGGCTGCTTTTTCAGTTTCGTAAGGTCATTCACACAACCCCATTTTGAGTGCTCCCTCTTCCTTCTTCACCAGCCTACTGATTTTTTCTGCAATAAATGGTACTTGCTTATTAGCATCCAAATTCAAAAACAAATTGTTAGAACTATCTCCTTTCGCAGCTCAGCAGAGCTTTTTCATATCAGATTCATGGAATCGAAGCGGCTGTTCTGCGAAGGAATGGGGCAACGGAAACGAAATAATGAGTATGTAAAACTGCTTTGTTCCACTGATGTGAAAGTGTCCAGATGGAATGGAAGGTAGTTTCTGACTGTCCCGGTTTTAAGTTAGTTTCATTTGAAAGCGAAGAACTGCAGGCAGATTCTGCATCCGGCTGTAGGCCAGCAGGCTTTCATGATTATCGACCGGGCTGGCTACGTCTGGGCGACCAACTATAACCGGGGCCTAAGGTCCCTGTCAGAGTTGGTTGAGAAAATCACCGTGGCCGACCCGTTCGATACGTATGAAAAACATGGAAGGTGCAAATAACACCCGGTGTAGCCAGATGTGGCTGACGCGATCAATATGAATGAATTATGTGGAACGATATTATGGATATCATTCATTTCTTAGCTAATATCATGTGAACATCGGTCTTGTCAGCCACATCGAGTGATTTTTCTGAGATAGTTTTACAACAGTTTGGGTCATTGATTCTTGTGACCACAGAAAGAGGACTGATCTAGTGGGGAGATGAAGAGGTCTTTGTTCGAAATTCTTGCATGGGATATTACAGCGTAATATCAAGAAAAAGTGAACAATTCTGTAAAAAAGGGGTCTCCCAAGCAGAAGTGGTTTGGTTAGTGTTACAAATGCTTCAACAAAAAGGGAACAATAGGAAAGCGGAATGAGGAGAGTCTACAAAAAATGAACAATATCCTCCAAGAACTCTTTTCTTTTTCGAAACTTCCAAACAGCGGAAACAAACCGTTGTGGTTCTCTATGAGGAAGCGCTTTTGGCTCCATAAAGGACTTTGATTATGTGAGTGCCGATAAAATATGTATATATGCATGTGAACCTAATAGCTATCATTAAAAGGGGAGATGATGTTGAATTGTTTTAGGGAACCAGTCAATTCTTCCTCGTAAAATACCACAACGGTTTGTTTCCGCTGTTTGGAAGTTTCGAAAAAGAAAAGAGTTCTTGGAGGATATTGTTCATTTTTTGTAGACTCTCCTCATTCCGCTTTCCTATTGTTCCCTTTTTGTTGAAACATTTGTAACACTAACCAAACCACTTCTGCTTGGGAGACCCCTTTTTTACAGAATTAATATTTCAAACCGCTAGAATTCAACGAACTCACGTGATTTTGTGGATGGTCTAACTACACAGTCTAAAATTTAGGAGGCCATTTCTCTGAAACGAAAGAGTTATGGAAGCCTAGACTTTGGCATCATGATTTTGACGTCAACAGTCGTACGTTGAACAAAAAAAACGAAAATCGATTTTTTGGTGGCGTGCCATTCGAGCAAAAGTGGCCCACCGGTGGGACACTGGATACGGTGACGCAATATTGCACGAGGTCCGAACGTGCAGCCACCCAAAATTAGGCGTGGTCGTGAATGGGTTAACCAAGTGTCCGATACTTGGTCCCGCACAGCGGCTAGAGGCCTAGTCCAACTGCTGGCAACTCCAGACCGTACTCGGCGCGGTGGGCGCTTCGCGAGTCGTTGTGCCGGCCGCGTCGTGTGTCGGTATGCTGCTACTCTACCAATTCGAGATTTGACGCTTCGGGGAAAGCGGTCTTTATCACCTCTGTTATCAAAAGGCATCAAATTCACCTTTAGCGCCGTCACCAAAGCTTGACCGCGCAAAGGGTGAATTTGCTGAGCGGTTGAATATCAGTTAGCGCAAAGCGTGAAAATACCGCCAGCGCTAACATGTTAATGCTTATCAGTTGTTGAGCGGCTGGATATCGATCAGCGCAAAGGGTAAAATTACCGCCGTTACTGGCATGTCAGAAATTTCTAAACAAGTGAAAACATTTCAGTGAAAACATGATAAAACAATTGATCACGTCTCGATGTGTTTACCATGAGCACAGCCGTTATAAAAGCAGCTTCATCCCATCAGAGTCCTCATTCGGCATTCTGATGCCGGCCCTGAAAGGTGACTTCGGGTCACTCTCCGGAGGCCAGCATAATTTTGGCTGCTAGGAGGGTACAATGTGTATCCTCACGGCGGGGGGGGGGAGGCGAGTTGCTCCGTGGTCCGCAGAGGGTGGCTCCTCACCGCAGACCTCGGTGAAGATTACGCCCATGTTGCGGACAAGGCAGGGCTTCCTGCGCTGTGAACCTTCAAATTCGTGAAATTCTCGAGGTAAACTCACCCATTTTTCGAGGTAAATTCACCTCATTTTCAAGGTAAATTGGATCCTCTCTCGCTGCCAGTTCGCACCATTTTCACGGGATATTCATCCAATTCTCACCTTTCCTAGCACAAATTCACCCATACAGTCAATTTAACGCGGCAAATTAAGACTCCATGCCGACTTGTACATGAGCACCAAGTCTTTTTTGCTGAGGCATCAAGTCTCGAATTGGCAGAGTATGATACGGCTGAACTACCTTGCAGATCGTGCTCCTGCGATTCAATTTGCGTGCTGCTGTTTGGATCTCAAAACCTCCCCACAACTGCCCCGGTAGAAAAACGTTGGCTTAAACAAAACATTTCTCCAATGCATCTGAAGTCGTCTGAAGGAATAACATATCGAATAATTTATCTAAATTATCTGCTATCATTCCTTATGTATGCACGATTTTATGTTCGGTTATAAAATACGCAATAGCATCAAATCACTCAATAGAACCAGATGCAGCCTAAAAACCCTTCTTCTGCAAGAAAAAGTCCGCGAGATTTAGAACCTTATGAGTACGAATGAGAGTACCAACCTTTTTGCGCTTCTTAGCGACAGGATCCGTTTTTCTACGAGAACGTCTACCATCTGAAGAGAACTTAATTTGCCATCACGTCATAAGCTTCAGAAAAGGCTTCTAGGGCGTTGAAAAATTGAACGCTAGTATCGACAAATATCCCACAAAACGATTGTTGGTACAGTTCTTTCATTGCCGATAAGCTCTCACATAATGAGAAAGATATCTCGAAAAGAACTCAATGTAGACGCCTTAAAGGCACAGGACACCCAAAAAATTTATTTTTAGATTTCATTCTTTTCTTGGAGAGAGTCACACGTTGATCACAGTGGTATCCCTGAAATCGTCCAAGACCCCGTTTGAACAGAGTTATAGCTCTTCAAAAATGCCCAGATTTAGAGGGTGAAAAATCGGTGGACGAGTTGTCCCAGGCCTGTAACTCTCTTCATTCGCAATAGTTGCGTGAGAGAAAGCCAGGATACGGAGACGGTCCGGTAATGGACTGAAGAACGACGACTTGATGATATTCATTCATCCATCAAGCAGCTATCGAGTCCGAAAATCTGTTTGGGGGTCGGGCCTGTGGTGGTGAGCAAAGGGGGTCGGGCCTGTGGTGGTCGCTTATATCTCGCTTATTTGAAGGAATTGAGATCTCGCGTTTGGCACGTGTTATACAGGAGGGGTCTTCTACACAATTACCTGAAAACCTTAAAATTCATATCTGAGGGTGTACTGTGCCTTTAAAGGCTTCTTGATGATAACTACAAAACATGCGTGCTAGAGTTACAGACTCGAGTTACTACAACTCGAAAATGGCGGGACAGAGGCGGTTTCGTGACTTTCTTAAGATCTAGATGTAAACAAGTGCGCTCGGTGGTGAACAGGCGAGGATCAGACTACATATACTGTAACCTGTCGAAAACACTGGGTAATCTCTGAAAGAGAAGGCGTGGCGTGTTCTGGACAAGTCGAATACGAGAGGCAGCTGAGTCACGCGTGACATCCGAGTCGCGCTCCTCCCGATGTTTCCAAGACAGGACCTGAGAATGGGTGCGCTCTCGGCGGTGTCAGTTATCGCTGCTGGTGGAGTATGGTGCGCTGTCGCCTCTTCCTGCGTCAGACGCCACCTTTATAGTATTCGTCGCAGCCGCTCTGGTATCTACTTATTTATTTAGTATATGTTGAGTAAGGCAAGCGTTATTTGAAAAGCGAGAGACGAATACCAAAATCCTACGTTTAGTGTGTTAGAACTATAAAAGAGGACAACTCCCAGACTTCTGTGAAGTCACTCGCTATCGTCTCCCGAAAACAGGTAATCACTGTTGACTACTCGGTGTCTGCATTTGCCCACGCAGTGGATGAAGGCGGTTCTGATGCAATTTGGATTGTATGTAAGGCTCCCAGTTCCGTAGACGCAGTGTGGAAGATCTCTAGTGAGCTGTAAATTTCGATTATCACCAGCGGCGGAGCGGTGGGTCGCGGTGAAATAGTGTGTCCGAATGAGACTGGCCGAAGACCATGCACCAATCGTGCGAGGCAGGCGGCGGTCTCATGTGCGCTCTCGGATGAGGGTTCAGACGGCTGCCACCCCTCGCCTCCATAGCTTGTTCAGACGGCTGCCACTTCTCGCGTCCATAGCTTCGTTGGGTGGAGCCATGTATGATCGGCATGAATCCTGAAGAGACTTTGCGTTCCCCATTGGAGGTTGGCGCAAACTCGGTGCACCTATGTTATAGCATATGACACCGAGTTTGCGCCAACCTTCAAAAGTGAACGCAAAGTTTCTTCCGGATCCACGCCGACGTTACACCACCAACCTGCACCTCTGGACAGGTGAAGATGGGGACCTTCACTATTGGGAAAACCGGTAACGACCGGGAAAAAAGAGTGAAGGTGACCCGACATTCATGCAAGTCATCTTCCACATTGGGTGGGTGTAAATGCCGGTTTTTCGTCCATAACTTTTTTGTGCTTGGAGATAGACCTTTGAAGAAGATTGCTCTCGGAAACTCGATGGGAATCTGCGTCGACTGGTGTTTCTAGCTTCGAAAAATGTTGTCCCGATCCTCCAACCTAATTCATTTTACGAAACACCGGTTTTTCGCTTATAACTTTTTGACCGTTTGAGATAGGGTTCTGGCAAAGTTTGTTTTTGAAATTTACTTAAAATTATGCGTCGAATGATATATCGGGTTCCTAACTTGCTTGCAAACAAGCCAGCCAGGTCGGTGGAGCCGAGTCCCGTTGTTGGCTCCAGCAGAACTTTGTGTCTCTCATTTAAACCATAGAGGCGAGAGCACCCTATGGAGGGTCTGTCTCTAATTGTAAGCACAAAAAAGTAATGGCTGAAAAACCGAAAATTTCATGCGAAAAAAATGCGCTTTATAAACTGAAATCGGCTGGAAGAGAGGAGCGTATGTCTAGAATCTGAAAACGCTTTTGATGAAGAATTTTGTGAGGATTCCAAAAGCAACCTTTTCGAAGGGCTACCTTCAAGGGTAAAAAGTTATGGACGAAAAACTGATTGCCTCGACTGAAAAATGTTACTTCATAAATTGGTCGGCTGAGAGAATGGAAACGTTTTCTTTTTCAAACTTCAAACCTTATTAAACGCAAATTCCATGAAAATTCCGGAAACAACTACTTCCGAAAATCCGTCCTCGAGGGCAAAAATTTGGTGAGCGAAAAAGAATCAGTTTTTCAAAAGTAAAAAATACTCGGGAAAAAAATTTACTTCGAGGAAGCTCAGAGGAAATTTTTTATGGCCCCGGCAGATCGTTTGGTCAGAAGGAGTGATTTCAAAAGGGCGGCCACCTAATGAAAAAAAAATGTTTCAAGATTTAAAACATATTGAATGAAAAAAAGGGGAGAAAGAAAACGTTAATTTAGATCTAGGGGGAACCTTCACCATTCCCCACTCAGGTATTCTAAACAACCTTCACCTCCCGGACCGCCGTCTCCAACCCAACGTACCCCCGTCGGCTGCAGAGCTGATTGATTTCTTGCTGCCAGCCGCTCCCGACCCGCTCTACCTCATTCGGAGCCGGTCGAAGTACGGCATATAAGGCCGATTCTCCTCATCGCTGTTTTATTTTGCCGTGACCGACCGTTCCGCCGCTTCTCCGTCCGGACTCATCTGAGCAAGCTTAACTTTAACTAGTGATAAGGTCTATAATCAAGAGATAGGATGTTCAAAATAAACTTTATTTGGAACAAGTATAGCGTGGGTGATGAAAAGGTAGGCGGCGACACGGCAGATGGGCTAATGTGAAAGACCGCTGTTGGACGACACGAAAGCTAACGGCAAGAGAGTCTCAACGTCTTTGACGCAGCTGAGAACCCCACTGCTCTGACGCTCATAACTTTTTGTCGATCCTTCACGATGGCACATGACTGTCTGCAGCATCGGGCTTCCCTCGCTCCTCTTTCTTTTCGCCGCTCATTATTCCTTTGCGACAGAACACAATCCACGATGCTATAGCAGATGTATAACAAAGTTGGTGCAGTTCATGAGACAATTAAAGGCACAGGACACCCAAAAAAATTATTTTCAGAATTTATGCTTATCTTGGACAGAGTCACACGCTGATCACAGTGGTATCTCTGAAATCGTCCAAGACCCCTTTGAACAAAGTTATGGGTCCTCAAAGATGCCTAGATTTTGAGGGTGAAAAATTGGTGGACGAGTTGTCTCAGGCCTGTATTTCCCTTCATTCGCAATAGTTGCGTGAGAGAAAGCCAGGATACGGAGACGGTCCGGTAATGGACTGAAGAACGACGACTTGTTGGAATTCATCCATCCATCCATCGAGCCGCTATCGAGTTCGAAAATCTATTAGGGGGTCGGGCCCGTGGTGGTAAGCGAAGGGGGTCGGGCCTGTGGTGGTCGCTTATATCCCGCTTATTTGGAGAAGATGAGATCTGGCATTTGGCACGTGTTATATGTACGGGAGGGGTCTTCTACGAAATTACATGAAAATCTCAAAATTCACATCTGAGGGTGTACTGTGCCTTTAAGCGTCGTTGTTACCATGATTCTGATCTTGCAGCGATTGAAGTTTTACGACTACATTTTTCAGATTGTGCAATTGCGAGGGTTGGTGTGGTAGTAAGCCAATCGAGACCGCGATTTTTTTTTGGGAGCCTCCAGCTTTCTAGCGGTATAGCACGGCTGTAAGCGCTCAGTTGTTCCGAGCAACATTCAAGATAGGTGTGCAGGAGCACTCTGGAAGTGTGAACGGCACCGTAAGGAGTGTCCAGGGAATAATAATCACTGCAGGACCCCTGCGTAAGGATGCAAAACTTAACGTTATGTCTGCAGGACCTCAGTGGAAGTGAGCAATACTTTGAGGAGTTTGTACAGGATTCTAGTGGAAGTGTGCAGGATGTGTGCAGAACTTCAGTGAAAGTCCATGACGTCCTACACAATGCTGCTGGGGTCCTGCACCCTTACAAAAAGGTCCTGTACAGTCTCAATGATGCCCTACACACTCTTTACGTTTTCATGCACGCTCCCAAAATTGACCTGCTCACTCTCTATGGGGTATTACACCCTTTCAGAGTACTGCAAACTCTCTTCATTGCTCCGTGCACTCATTTTAAAGTGCTGCCATTTAGCAGAAAGAGCTTGGCTTTTTTTCTGGTTTTTCTTGGGCCGTTGAAGAAGCGAATGAGCACTTACAGCCGTGACAGAGCGTAAGCGTGCTGGCGGCTTCCGAAAAGTCCTCTGGAAGACTTTCTGGAAGCCGCTAGTCTGCTTATCCATCCTTCTCTTTTTCAAAAGCAGCGTCCGCGCAGAAAACCACATCTGGGTTTTTCTTCTCAATCAAATGCATGAACCAAGTAGAGATGATTAGCGAAACTTGAGACCTCAATGTTGCGTATTCATAATGCTATAGGCTTAAGAAAACCGCTCCGCGGTCTGAAAAGGTGTCTTCTATACTTTGGTCCGAATCGAATAATATTCGAATAAATATTCGAATTTTCGAATATTCGAATGTTCGAATATTCGATTTATTCGGAAAATTAAATTATTCGTTTTTTCGAATATTTGGTTTATTCGGAAAAACAAAATATTCGTTTTTCGAATATTCGGTTCATTCGGAAAAGCAAAATATTCGTTTTTTCGAATATTCGATTCATTCGGAGAATCAAAATATTCGTTTTTTCGAATATTCGGTTCATTCGGAAAAGCGAAGTATTCGTTTTTTCATATATTCGATTCATTCGGAAAAGCAAAATATTCGTTTTTTCGAATATTTGAATTATTCGCAAAACAGAATATTTGCTTTTTCGAATATTCGGTTTATTCGGAAAAGCAAAATATTCGTTTTTTTGAATATTCGAATTATTCGCAAAACAAAATATTTGCTTTTTCGAATATTCGGTTTATTCGGAAAAGCAAAATATTCGTTTTTTCGAATATTCGGTTTATTCGGAAGATCAGAATAGTCGTTTTTTCGAATATTCGCAAGAACGTATACTGCCATTTCGCAGCGAATCATGGCTGCCGGTTCCATACCCTACAAACCGTTGAGAACACTCCATCCTCATCTAATTTTTTGTTAAATCCCATGGTGAGTTGTAATTACCTGGAGATGACATTATTAACGAGATTTGCTCAAATCTTACTAGGTAAGATCCAAATAAGAAGGGTCACCTCGCAAAGGGTAACCGAAGAAATCAACTTTGTAAACCTTGGTCTTTCTTTGTAATGTCGGTCGAATGTTGCGCTACATGTCCCATCTTCATCAAGCTGCCCACGAGGCTATAAATCTTTCTCTTGGGGTTATTTGAAATGCTCAACACAAATCTGTAGCCCGTTTATTGAGTTTTGGCAGATTGTGGTAGATAACGGTGGGTGTACGGTCTTCTACTTCTTCTTTGCAGCCACTGAGAGGGGTTTCGTCACAAGATGAGAAACTGGGCGACCAGCACTGAATTCGTCCACAAGTCTATTGTACTGAGCGTTGTTGGCTTCTTCGGACAATCAAATAGGTGTTTAGTGTCGTGGCCTTGGTTTCCACAGTCCGGGCACACGTCAGGCTGGCTATTGTCGATCTTATGCAGGTAAGACTTAAGCAATGGAGAATGTCCGCAGCGTTACGAAGCTAGGATACACCTGGCGCGTCTACCGAGCTCGGGCTCGGTATCACATACCCTGGGCGGCACATCACCGAGAATAGGGTTGACGGCCGCTTTGGCGAGATGATCCTTCACGAACCGGGTGTGCTCCGCTCGTAAGAGACGAAGCCGTTCTTGATTCAAGTCGTCCATCTCTGTACATCCACTTTGTTCGGAGCATCGGCAAACGGCACTCTGATCGATCTCTCACTTACGGGATTTAATAGTCTTCTCGACGGATGATTAGGCATTAATGATCATCTGCTGAGCCTGGAGCTGACAATGCTCTTTCACTGGCAAGATACGGGCCTCGGCGTGAAGGTGCTCAATCGGTGAGCTTTTCGCACATCCAGTGGCTATTCGAATATCAGCATTCTGAATTCGCTGCATCTTAGTCCAGGAACTGTCCGACACGATGTGCTGCCAGACAGGTGCAGCATACACCAATGCAGGCGGCAGAATAGCTCGATATGTCGTCAAGATTGTCTCTCTGCTGCAACCACAGGACGTTCCTCCTTGAGCTCTCAACACATTCAGCTTTGCCTTGATAATTGCCTGCTTCTGTTCAGCATTTTTGTGAAACTTCAGCGATGGGTTCAAAACGAGGCCCAGCAGTTTGGGAAATTTCGCTGTAGGCAAGAGGTCATCATCCCACCTGACAACAGGTTGTGCGCTGTGTTCCTTCGGGTCAGATGTGAATACCGAAACAGAGGACTTCGCCGCGGAAACTGCGAGCATCATACCATCGAGAAAGTTTTTAAGCTCGACGAGATAGTCGCTGATCTTGTTTGCGGCTACCTGTATGTCACGATTACGGCACATGGTGGTGATATCGTCGGCATACGCAACAATTTTCATATCTTCAGGAGGCTCAGGTAGGTCTTCAATATACAGGCTGAAGAGGGCAGGTGACAAAACTCCACCCTGCAGCACACCGGCTGCTACAGGTATACTATCGGAGACGTGATTCTGGAATAGCACTTTGGCCCGACGACCTTTCGTGAACGCTGCGATCCAACGCTTCTGCCACGGTTGTAGCGGGGACTTCAATAGTTTCTCGGACAAAAGACCTAGGTTAACAGAATCAAATGCTTTGGTTAGATCGAGGATAACAGCCACTGTTCTAAGAGGCTTTCTGGTATTGAACCCATCGACCGCATAGCTGAAAATCTCCAGAAGGGCAGTGGTGGTAGAGTGAAACTTTCTAAACCCATGTTGATATTGCTGTGCCTCATTCTGCTCTGCCAGGTTCCTTACGATAAGCTTTTCGGCTAGTTTCGCGATCGGTGATAACAGGCTAATAGGGCGATAGCCCTTCGCCGTGCTTTGCGATTTGCCTGGCTTAGGCAGGGGTATCACATTGGCGGTCTTCCATGCTTAGGGTAGAGTGCAGGTTCGGAAAAAAGTGTTTATGATATCTGCGATCATCGGTAGAAGTTCCGTGGGAAGCTTCTTCAGGATGGCTGCTGAGATACCATCAGGTCCGAGAGCCTTCGAGTTCCGCATTTCCTTGATAACTTACCCACTTGAGCAGGAGTAAAAGCCTCAGTGGCGTTCATCAGCGGCAGACGGCTTATTTCTCTTACCGTGACTCTGTTTTGTACGCCTCGCTTGGTACGTGTGATGAAAAAAATTTTGCCAAGAGCATATGCGGCAGCCTTCCCTGATTTTAAGACGCTGTTATCGAACTCTATGGTAGAGTTCGAGGATGGGGCGCACTTGCCAGAGATCTTCCCCAATACTTTCCACGTCGATGTTCCGTCGGCTTTAAAATTCAACCTTTCAGTGAACTTCTCCCAACTGTCTTTCTTGTGCTTGTCCAGATCCTTTTTTATCTCTCCATCCAGCTTGGCCACC
Source organism: Aplectana chamaeleonis (assembly GCA_029168955.1). Taxonomy (NCBI): domain Eukaryota; kingdom Metazoa; phylum Nematoda; class Chromadorea; order Rhabditida; family Cosmocercidae; genus Aplectana; species Aplectana chamaeleonis. The sequence continues at coordinate 1,882,303 of JAPDOI010000088.1, read as the reverse complement.
TCAGGGTCCAAATGATTCTCAGCTCTCTGTTCATCTGTTGTTCTGATCTTCTGTAGAATCTCCCTGGTGACATTAGGGTAGAAACTTTTGACACGTCCTTCAGGTATGGCCGCTTTTGTAGCCTTTCGGATGGCGTCAGATATGTGACGCTCTTTCTGGTGCACATCGCCATTCCATGGATATTCAGCTGCCTGGCGGAGCGCAACCTCTCTGAACAGGACCAAGTCAGCAAGGCCTAAATTGAGATAAGAACGTTGACGAATACCAGTATAAGGGGCAAGAGAGTTTGAGAGATCAATATGGAGAAAGACGGGAATGTGGTCGCTGGAAAGAGTTGTGGAAGTGGACCATGTGCAAGAATTAGAAAGATTGTATGAAACTAGGGAGATGTCCGGGCTAGAAGGTCGGCCGTAGGAAGGGAGACGAGTAGGCTGATCATCGTTGAGGATAACCAGGTCACACTCCTCAGCCCATTCTTCGACGTCTTCCCCTCTGGCGTCGGACTCAAGCGCAGAACAGAACGTGTGAGCATTGAAGTCACCTGAAAAGATAGCTGATGGGGAGAGAGAGAGATTTATACCGATTACAGGGCTCTGTAAGCATTTTATAAAAATGTTCCAGATTTGACTTCAATTTCTCCCAACGTGGTTTTTCGGGGCGGTGATCACGAATCTGTGGTTTATTCGTCGATTTTCCAAAGCTTTCGGCTAATTCCGTTCGAAGCTTCCCAACCGGGGAAAATTTCGAGGGAAAAACGCCACTTTCGAGATTTTCGGAGTGCTACGGTAGATATTGCTCAAATTGCTCCTATGTGGTTATTTGGAGTGCTGAACACGAATCCTGAGTCCGTTTATCGATTTTTTCCAAATTACGTTATATTACCGTGGGTATACGGTAGTTTGGAAAAAGTCTTAGATTTTACTCAAAATTTGTGTACGGGGGTTGTTCGGGGTGGAGAATACGAATTTAACGTCCGTTTGTCGATTTTCCAAACACTAAAGTAGGTTTTGCCTCCCAAGTGGCATGTTACCTACCGTAACCTACAGTGAACCTCGAAATTTCGACGAATGGACTCCAGATTCGTGTTCACCACCCTAGATTACATTTCCATGCAAGTTTTGGGCTGAACCCCAAAAAAATTTTTGAAACACCAGGGAAAAATTGCCTCTCTTCTCTTCCCTTGCCTTTTCGCGAAGCTTGAAAAATGCTCATAACTTGTTCGAACCTGCAGCTCGGAGCGGGATACTGCGCATTTTTTACTATGGATGCCAAAAAGATACTGTCGATACTGTTCGTTTTCGCAGAGGCGTTTACCACTCTAAACACTTCCCTTGTTAGTTATTTTGGAATGTTAGACCGACTTTGACGTCTGCTTAACGATTTTCGGTGGTTCATTTCGCCCAACAAACTATATTGTTGTGAAGGAACCTTCTGTTGTGGAATTTGTCATTGGAATAATCGTCGGTAATAAATGTAACAATTTATAGAATTTGTGAAGCTACATATAGACAGATTTAAGTCTGTTACTTAATCTTTGGTAACTCAGATCCAAATAAGCGAAGATTATTCGAATACTCGAAAAATATCCGATTTTCCGAATGAATTTCGCCGTTTTTGTCAAGGTGATATTCGAAAAGTTCATTCATTCGAAATTTCCCATAACGCAATATTCGAATTAATCATTCATTCGAGAATTTCGGAAAACACAATATTCGAAAATTTCATTCATTCGGAAATCTTGAAAAATGCAATATTCGAAAAATTCATTCATTCGGAAATCCTGAGAAATCCATTTTCGAAAAATTCATTCATTCGAAAATCCTGAAAAATCCATATTCGAAAAATTCATTCATTCGGAAATTCCAAAAAACCCATATTCGAAAAATTCATTCATTCGGAAATCTTGAAAAACGTAATTGTCGAAAAATTCATTCATTCGGAAATTCCAAAAAACCCATATTCGAAAAAATCATTCATTCGGAATTCTTGAAAAACGCAAATTTCGAAAAATTCATTCATTCGGAAATTTCGAAAAACACATATTCGAAAAATTCGTTCATTCGGAAATTCTGAAAATCACCATATTCGAATTATTCATTCATTCGAAAATTCCGAAAATTCAATATTCGAATTATTCATTCATTCGAAAAAAATCGTCGAATACCAAAGTATAGTGTCTTCCCTTTCGATCATCTAACACGAGGAACAGAAGCGCAACGACAGGCTTTGACAGACCGCGGATATTCAAAATTCTATATTCTTTATTCCAAAAGACCCTCGAGTTCAGACATGTGTGTTGAAAGCTTCTTGTTTTTAGAGAGGTTCTGACAGCAGAAAGGGGAAAATAATTGTGGAACCTAAAAGGTTAAGAGGGCTAAACCAATTCAGACGTTCACATTTCTGACATTTGTGTATTACACAAGACGCACTGGAAAGACGTAAAAAAATGAAGCTGGATGCTCCGAGATTTTTGAACGAGTTTTTCGCCGAATCTTGAGTGTTTTGGGTGGTCTCTTTGCAATATATCACTACCTGGTAGGCCTAGCTGCGCAAATTTGTTAAAAAATGAACACGGTTTTTTTGCGCGTACCCTGCCTTTAAACGCTATTTCGACGACTTTCTCTGACAAGAGATCTTCTCCGGTTAGGTTCGGTTGTTGGTTGCAGGCTGCTTTATCCCCACATTAAACTCGCTGTTCCAACCGGTTCATTACCTACCTCTTCTGCGGCCCTCCGTCAATTGTTGAGGAGGGAAAAACTTTGTCTTCAACCACAACGCCATTGCTCCAGTGACCACTAGCAAAGAAATTGAAGCGAAAATCCTAAACAGCGAAAAACCTAAACTTTTGCAGACGATTTCATGCCCCGAACATAATTGGACTGGGTGGAGTAATGAATAACAAACCGCCCATGTCCTATGCCGTATTCATGCCCGATGCGTTCTCGTAGCATCCTGAAACGGGTAAGCTAGTCAAAAAGGCGATAAGGTATGGACTATTGAGTCAACTCAAAAAATCGCACTAAGAATTACAAATCCATATCAGCATTGAGACCCTACTGGCAGTATAAACGCTAGCAAAAGTGAATGAGAGAACGACGCTAATGGACCCCACGACCTGCGTGAGTACGCCTACGCCATTTGAAGCGTCGGAAGAGAGCCAAAATCAACGGGGTTCGAGAAGAACTTTTACAAGGGATTTGACTTCGGTTTATTTCAGGCCTGCAAAATGACAAAACCGTCGAAATGCCGACCATTTTTCAACCCATCAATTTGTGGGCCACAGAAGCAGAATAGACGTAGAAATGGTTTTCTACAGACAATTGCACGATATGCACAGTAGGACACCGTTAAAAAAGCTCCATTACAAACACTCCATATTTTCAAAGCGTTGTCCGTATGTGACGAAGAAGTACTAAAAAAGCGCACACGACATATGTAAGGGCACTAATGGAATGGTGCCCGTCTGTCTTCTGCCCACATCTCAAGCAGGATATCAATCTACTGGAGAAGCTTCAGGAAATTTTCACGAGATAAACATTTCTGAGGGTGGAAGGCTTCCCATGAGAGAAAATTCCCGATTCGGAATCCAGAAATCGGGATTGTAATCTTCAAATGTTGGCGTCGCGAGGAAACCTCAACGACATGGTTTTGAAAATTCGGAGCGGTGTGGATGAAACTGATTCAACCAGATTTTACAAGGTTATGGCATCCAGAAGCAGAGGTGATTTGGAGAAAATCTACTACAACATACCGAAAACTGAACACAGCCTGCATGCATTTACCTGCAGGACTGGCTTGGTTTTCGTATCAGTAAATTGGAATAAACCATTCGTTCTCCCCTGTTTCGTTGCCTTCAACAATACTCAAGAGGGAAGCTGCTGCGTTTCTGAGAAAATGTACCGCTAAGGCGTTCTTGTTCTTATGTCCCCTCCACGTCCTCAGCTCTCGTTACGACCTGATTGGGTTGTTGCTTTAGAGTGGGCGATTCTCTCTCTAACGTCTGCCTTCTTGTAGCGTATCCAGTAAATTAATAAATATTTAGGCTAAGCACCACGACTGACAGAAAACTTCTCTGTTTGACTAGAGGTGCTGGCGACTATATAGACCAAAGCAACTCAAAAAGGTGAGGTCGCATACTTTTCCAAGCACATGGTCTGCGTAATTCAAAGGCAGCGTTCACGATGGTCATCCTCGTTGACTTTCTACAGTGAATGATAGGCGAGAAGGATCCTAGGCTCCCACTGTCCAAAGAACGGTAGAAAACGAGACAGGAGCAGCAAAATAACGGCTTCAAACAAACGTTTTGGTGCCCCAGACACGCCTGGTGCCCCAGATCCGCCCACTCGGAATGAACAAATGAAGACTCATTTCACAGGAATGATAAAGTCAAGGAAGTGCTGATAAATGAGCTGTTTGCTTCATTGCACTGATAGGTATCATCCTTGTAGCGGTCTATTCCTCCACGCTCGAAAATCAACGTAAACAAGAGAGGGCCTATTTTTGCTCAGAAACGCGTTTTTCGTGTCCTTTATGAGCATGCCTTGCTATAAAGGGCACCAGACCTCCCGTAAGCCGTGGAGATATGGGAAAAGAAATTTATCGTGAACACTGCCTTTAAGTAGGAAAATGAGACGCAGCTTGACGGGAGAATTTGCTCACGGGGAAACTAAGTGAAGGTGGCTCTCGATCGAATGATTTCGCGCTCCATTGCTGAGACCGGCTTCCATCTTGGGAGACACCGACGATACTTCAGTCATTTTGTTGTATCGAAGGCGTGTTCATGATTGAAAAAATGTGTTTCAGTTTCCACAAGGAATGGGGGGCACATTGTAACGTTAACGTCGAAAGAACGCATAAAAGCGAGCCAGGAAGAGCCCCAAGAGAGACCGAAGTTGCCACTTTGAGCGCACCGCCAACCCTAAAAGCGCTATGCCCGCCCTCCGATGTGAACAAAGCAAATCTCGAGATTGTGGGATGAGCGATGGTTTCCGATCAATAGTCCTGTTTTTCCCTTCATTCTCAACTTCTCTCTCTACTCAGGTCAGCTGGCATACATTGGTTGCAAAAGACGGAAGTTACAAGCATCGGGGGGGGGGCGGGGGTTGAGGGGCCATTACTCCGTTCTCAGAAGATATTCTACGATGCCAGAGGCATAATTGGAATCAGTGTCGGACCGTTTTTAAGATGGGCGGAGAAACAGAAAAACGATTTTTATCGTAAACACTGCCTTTATTCGATTTACCCAAACAACTGTGACTGATCGGAGGGGTTTTGTTTATACTGAAACGACTGTAGCATGTTTCGAACTTCAGAAAGACCGGTCAGGTTCTCCATTTTTGCGCATTGAGACCACAACAGATCAAGTGGCACGTTAGAGTGAAAACAATAACTCCGATAAATCACATCTGATCCGGAAAAAAAAGTATAGCAGGGAGTGCAGCATACTAGGAGAAATCCACAACCGCACCACAGCCCTTTTTCGGTTGCCGTGAACTGTATGGTCTGTGCAAGTAAATTAGGAAGCCGCGACTCTGCTCTGCCGAAAAATTTACGCATGAGAGATTGAAAGGAAGATGGCTATCGATCGAATGATTTTGCATACGATTGCTGAGCGCGACTTCCTATTATAGAGACACGGACGATATCATCGAGACTGTAGCAGCAACGCTACAACATCGGTATGAATCGAACAAACCCACGCTTCAAATTCGCGTCTATCCGGAGGAGAGTAAGGAGTTGTGCTGACTTTTGGCTGTTCCGTTGTGTACTGCGTTGACACTGTCGTAGGGGGTAAGCCTGAAGGTTTTGACAAGGGCATTCTTTATACAGATTCATAGCCTATAGGAGATGTTGCAGGAATTATTCATTTGAAAATGAATTTTTTCTAATTAGGAAAGGCCTGCTCGAGAGAAAGGTGTGACCATACAGCGGGAAAAGTTCACTGAATTCAATCTTTCTTACCTTTCATTACCGCACTCACTGGGCAGGAAGGTAGCTAATGGATAAAATGTGAATAAGGGGGGCTCAAATACCCTGAGTGACTGCTTGTCCCCGTTTTCAGCTCCTCTTTCTTAATACTATAGCAAAGGACTGACTAGTCTGTTCTCTTATAGTGATGTTCAACCGACTTTCTGGACCATACCCCTTCGACGTCTTGGCGCTGACAAACACCTAGAAAAAATTTAGCAGTAATTTATTCTTACACGTGATTACATCTTCTCCATCATACCTCATATTGTTCGTAAGGATCATAAGCTATGAAGGTGTACGATTCTTGGCATTGTTCATGCACAAAGATGTCGTACCGCGACTTAGTGAACTTCCATCGAATCTGCAGTATTCAGACAAAATTCATGATTTCTCCATGCGGTGTTTAGAGGTGCATAGTTAGGTCCGTGGCTTGTCTCCTCAAGAAAAAAAAGATTTGACTCTCACCCGCGGCGGTCTCGTGCGCCGGCTCGCTTATCGATTCAGGCCGGTACATCGGTTGAACATGACGGAAGTTACAAGCCTCGAACAGCTCGTCCACCATGCTTACACAGCTCATTTTTTGAGGGGCCATACCTTGGTTCCTAGGGGATCTTGTACGATTCAAGATACATCATTGGAATCAGCGCGGGACCGTTATCAAGATAGGCAGAAAAACCGAAAAACGACTTTGAGGTTGTACTGTGCCTTTATAGGCAGTGTCCACGACAAAAATCGTTCTCAAGTTTCCACAAGACAACGAAGGTTTAGTGTCTGACTGTTTCATTGGTGAAGAAAGATTCACGAAAAACGCTGCGTAACATCCAAAATTAAATCTTCTTTTTGAAAGCTACATTTCAACGGTGGATGAGTTGCGCGGGCATGGGCCTGAATGAGACAGCGTGTGCAGATGCGCCCCAATGCTGGAACTCAGCCTCGCTCGCGCTCCAATGCCATTGAAGAGGCGAAGCAAACTGTTCCTCGGAAAACTCGACCGCGAGCGGAAAGCTCTAGCGCGAGCGGATACCGGAGCCGATTAAAGCTCTTTCGGGCTCGTTTTTGTTCCTTCTTTTCCCCATACTGCTCCAATGAGACCCCGGCCTTTCGATTTCCGGCCGAAAACTCAAGACGAACTTTATCGTGGACACTGCCTTTAAAGGCAGCAGACACGCTCAAAAAAGTTGTTGAGATCACTACGTTATTGGAGTCGTATGGCCCTTAGTAGAAAGCTCGCGCCGTTAGTCGTATGGCCCTTAGTAGAAAGCTCGCGCCGTTAGAAGCGTCAAAAACGAGTCAAAACTTCTAAATTTGAGCAATGAATGACGAAAAATTTCTGCAAACCCGCCACTGAGCTTCGACAACCCAGCCCCAAAATACAAACTCGTCCGGGCTGATCGTTCTAATACCGCCCTTCGGCTTGTTTTCGGAGCTTCCAACGAGGTGAACGTTCTAGTACAGGTTGTAAGAGTAGATCTGCTCCTTTATCTCAACCGTTTCGTTGCTAATATTCGCTGTTTCAACCGCGTTCGGCAAAACTCGTTCACTTTCACCCGATAACAGAAGCAACCTTTATTAATCTATTGGTATACAGTTTTCGTTGGTTTTTTCGTTAGTTCCCCATACTGCCAGCTCCGAACCCTCGACTTATGTCATAAAATCGATATCATTTTTAAGCGTGTCTGCTGCCTTTAAGGAGGCAAGCCACGAACCTAACCGTACTAGATCTAGAAAGCCAGGACAGCTTTCACTCTATTTTTTATGCGAACTTTGCCCTTAGCAAGACAACGGAGTGCAACGATGGTCTTAAAGGCAGTGTCCACGATAAAAACCGTCTGATTTTTTGGTGGAGATCGGCAGCTGCGGGGCCTACTGGAACCCTAACGTTGAAAAAACTGAGAAAAATGAGCTAGGAACGGTCCCTCACGGCCCCAAAGTTGGACACCCATCAGTTCGTCACCCCCAGATGCACTTTCCACGATCACCGACGTGAACAAATGAATGCTCGAGATTGTGAGATGAGCGATTGTTTCCGATCAATAGCCCCGTTCTTCCTTTCATTCTCAGCTTCTCTCTCTACTCAGGTCAGCTCGCATACATCGTCTGCAAAAGACGGAAGTTACAAGCCTCGGACAACTCGTCCACCATGTTTCCTTAGCTCAATATTTGAGGGACCATAACTCCGTTCCCTGAAGGTCTTGTGCGATTTCAGAGATATCATTGGAATCAGCATGGGGCCGTTTTCAAGATAGGCGGAAAAACAGAGAAACGATTTTTATCGTGAACACTGCCTTTAAGGGAAAACTGAATTCCCATCGTGGCTGCCCAAAGCTATTGCTCAAAGCTACTTGCGGTCTCTTACGGCCAAACCAAGTTACTTGTGTCTTTTACGCGCAAGTCAACAAACCTACCAGCCCGATACCATCAATCACCTCGTGTGAGCATGGGTGAATTACTTGCGATAATGACACTCGAAACTAACGTGATTCGAACAGCTCTATCAAGCCCGTGCCACTTACGACTCGGAGAAACATTCAATGCCTGCTTCGTGCTCATTTGATTTGGTGCTCATTCTCTCGGATTGTATCGATTATCTACATGAGCGCTGCCCGCCCATGGGAAGAATGACGGTGCTGGAGCACAGTTATTTCAAAACAGGTTATGAAGTCCCTTTTCAGCTTCACGTATGAGGCAGCAACTCCAATGAAAACATGTTACTTGCAACGTACAAGGCCGAAAACAAGTTAGTTGTAACATATCTTAGCCGATGTAAGTTATTTGCGAGTTGTCTCAGACTACTTAAAGGCAGCATACACGCTTGCAAACATGGTCGAGATATCAGCATAAATAGGCCTGCACGGCCCCTATCATGTCGTGAACGACGCTTGAAGTCTTGAGAACCATCCAGGATGACAGTATTTGACCCTCCCTGTCACGCACGCCCGTATTTTCACACCCCTTCGAGTAACAGAATGAAAAGTGAAATTTGAGAAAACATGTGATAGTTTAGAGTAATAGCACTATCAAAAGGGAATGCACGAGAGAAACAGCTTGATTTACTTGAATAAAACATGTTTACATACCGATTAACTCTCGTCCACTTTTGAGAATGCCGCTCTACTCCGGCTAGCTTTTGAAAATGGAGGATTTCATCAGCGTACAAACATGTAATATCCAGGTAAATCGAGCTGTTTCTCTCGTGCACTCCCTTTTGATAGTGCTATTACTCTAAACTATCACATGTTTTCTCAAGTTTAACTTTCCATTCTTTTACTCGAAGGGGTGTGAAAATACGGGCTTGCGAGATATGATTGCTCAAATTATGTCATTCTGGATGATTTTCAGCGCTTCAACCGTCGTTGACGTTATGGTACGGGAAGTGCGGGCCTACTTATGCTGATATCTCAACCATGTCTGCAAGCGTGTATGCTGCCTTTAAGTTACATGTAACATACCTACGGGATGCCTCATGTAGCGCGAGTCTGATATATTACATGTAACTTATGTACATAGCTCAAGAGAAGTCGCAAATAACTTACATCGGATACGTTATTTTACGAGCAATCTGTTTTCGACCTTTGTAGTACAAGCAATTTGTTTCACAGTATGGAAGTTGGCGCGAACCCAACAACTCTAAATATATCACAGCCCAACTTTTTTCATCTTCTTATATCTATCAATCGATATTTGGTCCACAAAGCATCTTAATCCAATCATGATCAGCCTCGTTGCAAAGGAAATACAATTCGAAGAGTATCATTCGACGCACTCCCGAGGTCAGCCTCGTGAGAGGTTAAATAACCCAGAGTTGAAGTTCTGGACCCCGTACGTAAGGTGAGACGAGACCCCGCAGGGCGCTGGCGGCATTTAGAGCTTGCTGCGCGGCGTCACTGATGCGACGCGTGTTGTCTGCTGCGCGTGTAGACCGCCCATGGTGGTAATATAGACGTAAGTTTTTTTATATAAGGGTAACTTACATGCCATATAAATTTAAGTTACATGTAATATAATTGTATGTTATATGAGACATTCAATTAGCTTACATTCAAATAACAAGTAACTTGTTTCAATTTTCTTAGGTGATGTATGTCTTCAGGAATATGGCACTGAGCTCGAGGCTTGTTGGTTATATAATGCACATGACATATTGTGGCGCAAAAAATAAGGTGCATGTATCGCAAGAGTGTGTTTCTTGACGGGCAAAAGTTAGTTAGTTGCGTCGTATGATAAGATTTTTGTGGCAAAGAAACTAGTTGGTTGAAGACTTCAAGTAACATACACAGTAGCAAAAAGTTACTTGAATCAAAAGTTCTGAGTAGCGTTAACTTCTCGGTTGGCATGAAAACTGTCATTGTCCGTCTCACTAATGGGAGTGACGGGGAAGAGTACGATTTCGAGATTTTGTGCTGAATCCGAGCGCAGGCCATAGGTTATCACATGAAACGTGCTAATATCGCAGATAGAACGGTCTTGTTCAAGTTACTTCAGACATTTTTTTCGCCACTGTGTCACGAAAGTGTGCCCGTCATCTAGGTTTGCAGCCTTTCTCCGCGCTTTTTTCACCGTGCGCGGTGGAAACCCTTTCCCACCAGCGCCATGGAAGTGCCAGACGACTACCCACATGCCGTAGAAACATCGATATCTAAAAGGCACAGGACACCCACAAAACTATTTCTCAGATTTTATTCAGGTCCTAGAGAGGATCACACGCTGATCACAATGGTATTTCTGAAATCGTCCAAGGCCCCTACAAACAGAGTTATGGCCTCTTTCGCACACCACCAAGGGCCACACCCCCTACCAGATTTTCGAACTCAATAGCGGCTAGATAGATGAATGAATTCTCAAAAAGTCGTCATTCTTCAGTTCATTGCCAGCCTTTCTCCTTATCCTGCCTCGCTCTCGCGCGACGGTTGTCAATGAAGAGAAATACAGGCCTGAGACAACTCGTCCACCAATGTTTCACCCTCAAAACATAGTGATCTTTATGGAGCCATACCTCTGTTGACAGGGGGTTTTTACGATTTCAGAGATACCACTGTGATCAACGTGTTACTCTCTCTAAGATCAGCATCAAAGCTGAAAAATAATTCTGTTGGATGTTCTGTGCTCTTAAAGGCAAGGTCCGGTCGAATTTTGACACTACCGAAATTCGGGTTATATAGATTGAGCTGGCCTAGCTGAACATCGTCTGAACGTTTCACGAACTCTGAGTCCTTAGTTCTGGGCTGGGATTCATGAACGCATTGGGTCCCGGCAGGGTTTGGCTTGGTTAGCTGCCCCAGCTGGGACCAAACAGAACCAAACCACCACCTTGGAGGTGCGGTCACATGGAACCCAGGAGTAGCCCAGTCCTGACCAAACCTAACGATGATGAATCGCTGGTTTGCAAACGTTTCCAGCCAAACCCTGCCGGGACCCCAGGTTTAGTGTTTATGAATCCCAGCCCTGGAGAAAACAGCATCAAAGACAGGGATTACGGTATTCACAGCATGATAATCCTGGCTGGAATGACCGATAATTACACAGCTTTTTTGAAGAATGCGTGGACAACCGCTAAAATATGGACGATGGCCACACTTTTCTGACTTTTCTGGATCATCGGCTAACGGAACTGGCTGGAATAACTTGAAGAAGACGGGTTTTCACGCAGTTTTCGCGTGTTCCTTGGTACTATCCGTAGCAAGAGCACCGATTTAGCGGAAAATCTCAAAATCGAAATTCTGCCCGGACCCTGCCTTTAAGGAGAAGAAAAATCGATCGCTTCCTTATGCTTTTGCATGGGTCGCACCTAACGGTCAAGAGCCATTTACCAGGCAATCAGTATGACAGAATCGGCGGTGTTTTCCGTGGAAAGAGACTTCGATTTTCTGGAGAACATTCTATTTTCGAGGGTTCGTCTCTCTCTGCCACACCTAACAATTTATTACGAAGCATGCAATTTGAAGAATTTCAGAGACAAATGGCACCAAGAAGTGCTCACCTTTGCCGTCGTCCCGCGTTGCACTATTTCGTGGCTCGAGCTGCTAGGGTCAGTGTATCAGAAACTTGCCTTAAACCTGTTGATCGAGGGCATGAATGAGCATTAGCACAGCTCACTACTGGCACTCACGAACACGGAGAGTTCGGCAAACGATCCTTAACCAATCAATCGGAACGGATGTTGGGTTGAGATGTGCGGGAAGCACCAGGGGACGTAATTCTTTGGGAAATCCCCATTGTTTTGCTGTGATGACGTTCTGCGTTACTCCTCTACTCTCGAGTATGTTGTCAAGCATTCGTGAGAAGGTTCTCTGTTCGTCTTCTGAGGTCAACCCCTACTCCTCTCCTATTCGATCAGCAAAACACCAATTATGAAGTACACGGACGGCCACTAATTTTTGCACCAGGAAATCATCGCAAACGTGGTAGCAATAGATAGGTCCGTGGTTTCCTCCCTCAAGAAAAAAATTCAAATCTCACCCGCGGCTGGACTGGCGGTCGCGTGCGGCGGCTCGCTAATCGATTCAGGACAAGAGAGGAGCGCAGCTAATCAGATTACCATATCTCCAGCCGCCTGTGAGATATGAATGTTTTTTCTTGAGATGGCAATCCTGTATATGTTTTGACCGGATATGAGTGGAAAATATCAATACATATTGACCGGACGGGCTACAGACAGGCCAGGCAGGCTCTTCATCTGAATTTCCTGGAACTTTCCTAAGTATTTGGTACGTAATGGACCTGTGACAGATGTCTTTTTGAACTCAATTATATAATCTGCTCTCCATAAGCGGTAATAATCTTGCAAAACTCAAAAATAAAAAAAACCTTGTAAGCCCTTATGAAGCCACCAGGTTGTATAGGAGGTTGCCATCTCACATGAATTTCTTTGCCTTCTTCCTGAAAACTGTAGAAGATTGAAGGACAAGTAACTATCCGTTAAAAGCAGGGTTCGCGATGAAAACGGTTGTTGTGCTATCCTCATGAGAAGGTAGATCTGGCCATCACAATTAGGAAAATAATTTCGTCAACCTTTATTTTGCCTTTATAGTAATTTCTGAGCATTTCTGGAGAATACTGACTACTTTAACAGCAAAATTAAAGGCGGGTAAGCAAGCATTAATGAAAATTTCGTCAAATTGGGGACCGGCCGACACGGCTAATTAGCTGTTATACCTAGTTTTGTGCTTTCCCAATAATTCCCGGGATTTCGCTCAGTTCTAATTTCCACCTCTTGCTGGGACGGGTCTTGTGCGCCCGCCTTCCTGCCGTCTGCCAATGATGGCAGCCTCGGTATACGGTGTGCCGCGCTCTCCGCGGCGACGACGACGCAACATTGATAACGAGCAGGCTGATTGAGTGATCGACGGAGATCATGCAGAACAGATCACTATCGGCGCACACATAACTCCATTACTTCCCGCGGTACCACTAGCAGACGTCCCGTAACCCCTCCCGCGGAAGGCCAATAGATCGGTCGCGGGCAGCCGGCAGCGCCGTTTCGTTGACTGCCCGTACACAGTGAACAAGCACTCTACGTCCCTTCTGCCACCGCCTTACGGCTAATCTGATGACTGACAGAAGATAGTCCTAAAACAGTCCGTAGCACATTTAAAAATCACCCTTTAAGTAAAGGTCTGTTAAAACAAAATTTCAAAAGTCCGTTCCTGGGGTTTTCATCTTGAGCTGCTCTTGACAAGTAAGGAGTGAGCTTATACTGGGAAGCTTCCTACACTTACTGGTCCTTGCAGTCTTCCCATTCCCAGATGTCATCAACGGACAGTGGTTCACCTGCCCAAGACCAGCGTCGCACACAGCGCGGGTTTCGGAAGGAGTCTCAACTATACTTGGGCAAAACTGTTAAAAATTCTGAATTTCGAATATTCGAACATATTCGAAAGTCATTTTTTTCGAATTTCAAATTTTCGGATAAACTCGAAAATGGTATTTTTCGAATTTCGGATTTTCGAATATATTCGAAAAACTGATTTTTCTAATTTCAAATTTTCGAGTATATTCGAAAATCAAAATCTTCGAATTTTCGAATATTTTTTCCGAATTACCGAATGATTTTTTTTATTTTTCGGATAAATTTTCTTGAATTAACAAATGATAGCTTCGATTTTGAAAATTAGTTTTGAGCTGTCATTTACTGTGACTATCACTTTGTAGAAATCTTCATCGATCACACTTACTCTTAAACTCAAACCAATTTCAACCAGGACGGCTGCAGAATCTGTCCCTGGGGTTGGATTGTGCCGGAACTGGTTAAGAGAGCCTACCACAATGTTAGGCTCAACTTATAAGCACGCGCGGACGTGGCTTCGATGTATTGATAGTCTGAAGCCTGATTTTCATTATTAATCCGTCTTCAATTTCATTTTGGTTAATAATTATCAATTTTAGTGCTATCTTCTGGTGCTGTGATAGTGTCCGCATGTACAGATTTCGCTTGCTCGGCAAAGCTAGGGCCCATTTTATTCCGCTCTGCCATTGCGTCGCCGCTGTAGTATTCATAGTCTCCGCAAGCGCGTCACGCGCGTTTAACACCAGACGCTTGGCTACAGGCGAGATTTGATCACCACTATCCCTTTCTGGGGAAGTGCCTTATCGCACCCAAGCGCAGAGACCCTAGCGCCGCTCTCAAGATCTACTACTACGCCACGGCGCGGCTTAGGCGAAATTGCTGCCGCCGAGCTTGCACGACTTCAGGGGGGGGGGCAGGGCTGAACGCTCAAGCTCAAAACCCTTACACATTTTTGCCGTTTTGCTGCCGCGGAAAATGCCGCTTTTGAGCTACAATGAAACCAGTGTTTGGATTACTAGAAAATGAGACGGAAGTTGGCAACTAGCTTCTTTCCATACAAGAATGCTGTGAAATCGATTCGCGATCGGAACTGGTAACGAGAAAGTAAAGCGCGGCAAATGCCGCTATAGCGGTAATAACAATCGAAAACTTCTCTCCGCCCCCGCCGCGTTTTGTTATTTTCTCTAGGAGCGGCATCTGACGCGACAGCAAAGGTATGAAAAGGTCAATGGTATAGTTTTGCGACACGAGGTCGCGTCACTCTGCGCAACGACAGCGACCGCCTCCCGCCCTTCAAACCTGTCGCTGTCGCAGTCCGCTGCACAGTGACAGCGACAGTGCCAACGACAGACATCAGCACACCTGCAGTATATGAGCCCTCCACGGCAAGTCGCTGCGACGGACACTCGACAACTGTCTCTACGACGGCCAGTGCCATTGCTCCGATGTTAGTCCCGAATTTGTGCTAAATGCCATGACTGTCGCTCATGGCAGCGACGATGCATACCATTCACCTTAGGCGACGTTTATACTCCCGCCGCCGAGAGGCGCGGCGTTGCGCGATCCTATAATACGATCGTGCCACGCCGAGCACGGCTGTGCGTAACCGATTTTTGTAATCTCGTAAATTTTCAAATTCATCGTAATTCGCAAATCGTAATTCACGAGGCCTAAGCACAACCAAACCTCCCCAGCCGCAAAGACCACTCCAAGCTAATGTTTCTAAAGTAGTCATTATAGATTAGTGAGCTTAATCGCTCCCGTCCGTATTTCAAGTTTCTCTGGAACAGGAGGGTTTTGGAAGCTAAAACCCTTGCACTGTCTATATCTGCCTGACAGCTTTATGATAAATGCGAAAACGAGAAAAAACGGTTTGCATGCAATATACTGGCCGCTCAAGCCAGTATATCGCACCGATGGAGCACCTTGTACGGTGACGCAATATTTCAGACGATCCAAGAGAGTGAGAACCCCTATTCGGGCGTGCGGTGAATAGGTCAAGACGGTGCTCTGACAGAGTGTGCTTAAAAGATTGATCAGAAGAAAGCGCTGCTCAAAAAATGATGATTGTGCCTTTCGATTATTCGAATTTCAACAATTCAAATATGCTCTTCAAAATATTCGCATTTCGAATATTATTCAAAGGCATATTTTTGAAATATTCGAATTTCGAATACTGTTCGAAAGTCTGTTTTTGAAATATTCGAATTTCGAATATTATTCGAAAGCCCGTTTTCGAAATATTCGAATTTCGAATATTATTCAAAAACCATAATTTTCGATTTTCGAATTTTGAATTGTTCGAAATTCGCAAAATCATTCGAATATTTTTCGAATAATATAATTCGGTCCGAAGTATAGTCTCAACACAGCGTTCTCTGCTCAGCAATCGTTCACTTGCTCCACTCTAGTGTGTGGTGCCATGATCGTATCAATGTGGGAATCGACGAGTGAGTGTTCGATGACCCCCAGGAGTAGCCGACTGCCCGCCGGCACTTCGCGGAAAAACGGGAAAGCCTCTCTCTCCGCGAGAAGTGGGGCGCTATGCCACGCCCACGAAATAGAAGCCGCGCGAAGTCGACTAGACCGACTTGGCCGGCGGGAAGTGGGCTCTTTTCAACTAAGTAATGATTTGTTCTGCATGATCACTCAATCAGCCTGCTCGTTGTTGATGTTGCGTCGTCGCCGCCGCGGCGAGCGCGACACACCGTATAGGGGTCTGCAGAGTTGCAGAGACCGGCGAGTGGTCGCTGAACGTCAGCCTTGACGCGGCGACAGAAATGTTTCGAAACATAATCGAAGCGGCGTCGGTTGCCTCTCGCTAGCAATGGTGTAGGGCTGTCGCGGCGTCAATGCACTCTGCGGTGCCCCCTCGTCGCCCTTCACGTCGCGTCGGGCTCCATCGTCATTGAATGTGATCGATATTGCATCACCCAGTGCTGTTCGTCGCTGCGAGCAACGCCGCTACTTCAACTCTGCGGACCCCTTATGCCGAGGCTGCCATCATTGGCAGACGGCGAGAAGGCGGACGCACAAGATACGTCCCAAAAAGCGGTGGAACGAAGATCTTTTTTGCACTTATTTTTACTTTTGTGATGACCAAATCGCAAAATTCTCATGAAGTGAGCTCAGAATTCGTTTCTATGAAAACCCTGCCTTTAACTTCATTTGACATAGGTATGACTGATTTGTTTTAGGCGAACGTCAACGAGAAACAAACGCCGAATTCTGTCAACGGCCCCGGAACCAAGGTCAAGCATTTGCTTGTATAGTGCCTCGATAGAATTTAGTCTGGAGGAGGCGGCGGTGATGAATCGTCGCTCGCCATTGGAACAGCTCCGAACGGTGGTCACGGTTCCGCCGCGATGATCTGTGATTGCAATGCTTAGGCTAAATAGCAAATGACAAGAACAATATCTAGTGCCTCATCCTCATCGACAACACTCTCCTTTCCCGGAAGTGGTGGGCTGTGCAAATCGCAGTATTCATCCTTGAGGGTGCGTTGAACTTGGAACTCACCGGATAGTGCAAGTCCTTATATGTAGGTGCCAATAAGAGAACTCTACTTGGAGTGTTCTCGTCAGTGAATCTCGTGAACACACCAGTTTCGAATACAACTGAAGCATTTTCCAAAGGCCAGAATCTCAGTTGGAATAAGTACTTCTCTGCAAAGCTATATTATTACTCTCATGAGCCTTTCACTGATAAACAAGACGGGGGCCTTCATGTTCTCACCGCCGTGCTTTAAATGTGAGATGACGAATGGGAACTTGTGGTCTGAGGTGTTGAAATAGTACTTATCAGCAACCGATTCTAAGCTTCTGTTGTAAACGGAGAGCTGGAAGAAAACAAAGTTATGCCTACAGTTCCCAACATTGTTTACCCTAGGATGAAGGAATTCTTTCTATTGTATATATTCCACATAGAATGGTATGTACCTCGTACTGCATCGGCTTATTGTCATGTTCTTTACTCAATACCGCATTCACTTCTGTTGTGACTGGTCCCACTGGATTCAGAAACAGGCGGTCCTCTGAAAAGATGCTGCTTTTGATATGAGTCATCGCTTCGGACTTGAAGGTGTAGGCCTTTCGCCAATTTGTGTCGATTTGAGACGAGCCGACGAATGAGACGCTATCACTGCGGCGAGCCGTGCGGCGATGGCCACACCAACAATCAGTAGGGTTAAGATCGCGAGCGACGATCTACTCCGTGGCCACGTCCATGCACTCGACTAGAATTCTTTACTTTTCTTCCTGAGTTTTGCACGATCATATTATCAGGAAATATTTGCTCTCTAGTCGAATATTGCTCCATGCTTTGGTTATCGTCTATTGAGACAAAAGTTGCCTGTGATTGGCAACTTTACCACGACAGTACCAACGTGCACTTTTCTAAAACCCACTCCGCAAGTCGAGACTCTCGAGCAGGGATGTGCGGCAAACGATTTTGAGATTTCGGCAAACGGCAATCGGCAAGAAAATCCCAAAAACGGCCGGCAAACGGCAATTGGCAAACGGCAAAAACCTCACCCCTTAGATTGGCCCAAAAGTTATTCACATGTGCCGCTCCACTTTTTTTTCGTTTTTTTCCAATACTTATGTCAACAATCTAATAATTTTGACTAATGGAAGTAGTTTCATTTCAAGACATCAGATGAACAGAAACAAGACATAGAGGGACCTCATGGAAATCAAAGAAATCGCCGCTGCCGCTTCGGCTCCTACAGGCACCGAAGCGGCACTATCGCGGAGTAGCAGCGGCAATGTCGTATCGGCACCGCGATAGTGCCGCAGCGGCTCCGCGGTAGTGCCTCTGCGGCTCCACGGTTGTGCAGCTAAGGCTCCGCGATCGGTAGCCGTGCTCTGACAAAACTAGAACCGACTGCGAGTAACTCATATGAAATTAGTCATAATACAACTGGGTGGTGATCTCGCGTTAAAGGCACAGTCCAACCTCAGAATCGACTTTCTGTTTTCCTAACTGTCTTGGTAACGGTCTCACGCTGATTCCGACGATGTCTCTGGAATCGTACAAGACTCCCTAGGAACGAAGTTATGGCCCCTCCAAAATTGAGCTACGGAAGCATGGTGGACGAGTTGTCCGAGGCTTGTAACTTCCTTCATTTGCAACCGATGTGTGCGAGGTGACCTGAATGAAGAGAGAGTCTAAGAATCAAGGCAAGAACGGGGCCATTCATCGGGAATCATCGCTCACCTCGCCCCTGTTGAGCTAGAAAGATCGTAAAAGGGGCGTGCCAAAGTGGCTTCATGATGTGGTCGCCCCAGGGTGGCTTCCTCCTATATCTCGCTTATTCGGAGGAGTTGAGAGCTCGCACTTGACAGATGCTATATAGGGTGGGGCTACTTCACAATTACAGGCCATAAAACGGCCAATGTCTCACCGTCGACTGCGTACCCCGCGCTGCGGGCCCGCACGGGGGTCGGAAGCAGACGAGTTTTACCCGCCGCGCGACGAGTTTCGGCCGCCGCGCGGCGCCCGAAACGTCGCGCGGCGGCCAAAACTCGTCGCGCGGCGGCCAAAACCCATCTGCTTCCAACGCGCGTGCGGTCGCGCAGCGCGTGGTACACAGTCGACGGTGAGACATTGGCCGTCTTATGGCTTGTATGTGGAAATATCAGACTTCGTCCCTGAGCTTGGACTGTGCCTTTAAATGCAGTGTTCATGATGAAATTCGTTCCCGAGTTTTCTACTCAAAACAATGATTTGGCCACCAAGTATTACCAAATTCATGAAGAAACGGCGAGAAACGCACTAAAACGTCTTATTTTAGTGACATTATTCTCTGGCCTGGACTAGTTGTCCGATTGGATAAACATTTTCACGGTGATTTTCACAGGTGAAAAATGGGCTAGTCGAAAATGGAAGAATATTTTAAGCAAAACAGCATTAGTTAGGGTCCGAAGGAGAGAACAGAGCAACATACATAGGGTAGCGACTTGCAAAAGACTGATCCACAAAAGATTTCATTGTCACAACGAACAGTTCCAGTGAGAGTAAAAAGGTGGGGTGAGAGTAAAGGATTTCGTGTTCTTCTGGTGCGTTTTTCTCGATTAATTCGTAATTACTGTTCTACCCGGGGGCCAAACAATCCATTAAGCCATTATTCTCAAAAATAAATATTATCGTGAATACTGCCTTTAATCCTTCCTGAAACTGCAATGGACCTCCATAGTCAAAACTGCAACATAACGCGAGCTGGCAGAGAAAATGGAATGTGTAGATTATGAATGAAAAAAAGAGGGATAGCTTTAGAAAAAGTTCTCCGGAGGACTTTTTCGAAAACTACCCAACTTTCTCCTCAATCACACACTAGTTCCAATTTCTCCATCAGCTCGCGTTAAAGGTACAGGACACCCAGGAAATAATTTACTAGGTTTTACCCTTATCCTGGAGAGGGTCGCACTCCGATAACAATGGTATTCCTGAAATCGCCCAAGACCCCCTTTGAACGGAGATATGACTCTTCAAAGATGCCTGTATTCTGAAGGCACACATTTGGTGGACGAGTTGGCTCAGGCCTGTGTTTCTCTTGATTCGCAGTAGCGGCACGAAAGCAAAACAGGATGAGGAGATAGATGGGAAAGGGGGTGAAGAACGACGACTCGGTTGAAATTCATCCATCCATCTAGCTGCTATTGAGATCGAAAATCAGGAAGGGGGCCGGGCCCGATGTGGTCGCTTGTACATATCTCGCTTATTTGGAGGATTCGAGATCTCGCATTTGGCACGTGTTATATAAGAGGGGTCTTCCACACAATTACACGAAAATCTCAAAATTCATATCTTAGATTGTACTGTGCCTTTAAGTTAAAGTTCTGCGCGAACTTACTTCGAGCTGAAAAAAGTTCAAAATAAATCTTCAGAATTTTTTTTCTAAATCAATATTTTTCATAAAAGACAGAATGAACCATTTTTGGGGGATTTTTTTTTACATTATGCGTATCTAGTGTCTCATGACGTGGCATGCGAGTGCGTAGTTTCAGCAATGTCCGGTCGCTTTCCTGGAAATCTTCAAATAAAAAGCTCGCGTTTAGTTGCAGTTTACAGCGAACTTACTGCGAGTTAGCTCGCGCTTTCAAAAAGATTTACTACCACCCCAGATAACTCGAAGCCCCGGAGAACGGTTGAGCGAAAAACGGATAATTGGATTACCCCTAGTGCCCACATAGTCGTGAGCATAGGGAGCGTTTCCTTATAATGGGTTTTGCCGTTTTGCCGAAAAAATAACAAAAATTTCGGCAAATGACAAACGGCAAAAAAGTCCCGAAAATGGCCGGCAAACGACAAACGGCAAACGGCAAACGGCAATTGCCGCACATCCCTGCTCTCGAGCCTGTTTAGATCTACTCTAGACAAGATTGGAAGCGTGTTTACCCAGAAGGAATTTCAGGTCGATGTGTGTGAATCTAACTAGGGAACCTCGCATGGCCATCCCCACCATGTTTTCTGGTCAATTCTTGTCCGCTGTCGCCGTTTTTGACATCGAATTTTGCTACGGACACCTCTGAACGAAGTTATAAGCGTTTTTGAAGCTTCGTGAAAAGATAAGTGATTTTTTTTCAAACACCCTAAAAATTGGTTGATGAGACATCAACAGGGATGTGCGGCAATTGCCGTTTGCCGGTTGCCGATTGCCGTTTGCCGGCCGTTTCTGGACGATTTTTGTCGATTGTCGTTTGCCGTTTTCCCTCTCACTTTTCGACAAAATTCGGCAAAAAAGTGCGCAATAGATAACAAACGCCGCGATTAGGACGCGCATGGTAAATCCCATAAGCCTTGCAGCGACCGGCTCGAAAGTAGGGAGACAGGCTATACGTACTTCCAAACTTCAAGCCAGTTGATGTTATCTACCGTGCGGTCATGTCAAAGCAATTGCTAGTATTGTAGTGTCATGCTCGTGTGGGTCCTCTTGTCTCGAAGAGTACCGAATTCACCACACTCTCCTTGCTGAGGCTTGATCAATAAATGTAGGGTTCATCGGGACAAGAAACAACACTCTAAACGTTTTCAGGAGAGGGCACAAAGGTTTCAGAGCTCAATTTCTTTCAGACCTTTTTCAAAGCGTCGTGTGGAGGACATTGGACTTCACTGGCAGTTTGTGGGGTTATGCACTTTGCCATCTCCTATTATGCTCAAAATTACGCTGAGAAACATGCTACCAAGTTGAAAGTTGGAGTTCTGAGTCAAAAGGGTGGGGGAGGATGTACACGTTGTGGGGAACATTCGTTTCGGTTAAATTCGCTGCCTGAATATAAACTGGATTGACGGAGTCGACGGTATTCGGATTAAGGGGTGGCGTACAGTTTGGGAAGGAGGTGGTTTGAGCAAACCGCGGTTTTTTAGGAGTCGTATTGGTGGGAAGCTTGAAAAACTACCCCATTCAATGTATTTGAGTTATTAGCGCGCAGTTCAGAAGAAATTTAAAAGGTTGCAGTGGGAGAGATGCAGAATATTTAGCCGTTTCTCAGCAACGTTTCCAAGGCTTTCGGAAACATGCGTTTTAGTTGTATTTTTTCACGTGATTATCTTTGATCTAAATTCCGGTTAAACAGTAAACACACCGTGAGGCACGAAACGATTACGCCGCGAACTCTGAGAAAGTTTCCTAATCAGATAAAGGACCTAACAACCGTAGGTGCTCATTTCTGTTCGTAGGCCCCGCCCAGTTGTAGTATGGCTCACGATTAATTTTATAAGAGTTACTCTCAGTTGGTCCTATTTTTGTAAAGGCGCAGCCACTACTCGCGGTGCCGCAGCGGCACTTTCGCGGAGCCGGTATGGCTTTATCGCGGAGTCGCAGCGTCGATTTCCGCAAGAGAAGGGCTGCCACGCTCGTTAAAAAATAATCAAGTCAAGTAGGGACACACTGTGCCTCTTCCTTTTTTTTAAACTACTTTCGAATGCTCATCCCCTTAAATTGGTTTGCGCGATACTTTGAATTTTGTGCGATAAATTTGAGACACCAAGCAATTGCATGACTACTACATATTCCGAAAAGGGTTGATATTAGAGAACCGCGAAAAATTACTATCCTTTCACTACAACATTCCCATTACCAGTGTTCAATAGAATGCCCATTTCGGTCTGCTTTTTATATCAGGTATTGTACCTAAGTAAGAGGGTAAATTTCTTGTGGTATTATTGAAAAACCTCGTGGTGTTATTGAACTAGAACAAAATGCCGAGATTCAAGGACAGTCGGCCATACACTATTCAGAAACCATTTCTTATCTGGCTATCGAAATACGATTTGTGCATGAGGAAGAAGTATTTTTACTGCTACTTTTAGAACTTTTGCATCGTTTTTGTGCGAGATTTTTTTATTTTGCCGTTTGTCGATTGCCGATTGCCGTTTGCCGGCCATTTTTGGACGAAATTTGTCGATTTCCGATTGCCGATTTTTCAAAATCGTTTGCCGCACATCCCTGGACATTGGACATCAACCAATTTTTAGGGTGTTTGAAAAAAAAATTCTGGAATCGGCTCAAAACTTTCAAGTGGGGGTTATTCAGGGCGCTGAACGCGAATCTGGGGTCTGTTTGTCGCTAGACTTGGGGTTACTGTAGGTTAGGGTAGATTACGTGATGCCTTTTAATTGGGTTTACCTACCTTAATATTTCGAAAGTCAAAAAATGAACCTCAAATTCGTGTTCGGCGTCCCAATTAACACCCACAGAGAGATCTTGAGCCAAATTTGAGATTTTGAAAAAGGTACCGTATACCCCCCGTAACCTAGAGTTATCTACCAATAATCGATAAAAGGATCGCAGATTCGTGTTCAACACTTCAAATAACCACCAGAGCAACAATTTGAGCCATATCTATCGCAGCACTCCGGAAATCGGGAAAAGTCGATCTGCTATCAAATTTTCCCTCTGATGGGAAGCTTTGAACGAATCAAGTCGAAAGGTTTGAAAATCGTCGAATAAACCTCAGATTTGTGATCAGCGTCCCGAACAACGCCCCTGGGGGAATTTTCAGTCAAATCTGGAATGTTTTTTAGAACGCGTCAAGAGCCCTCTAATTAAAATAAATAAACGGCCAACTGAAAATCTGCTGTCAGTTTGCGAAGTTTGGAAAATGTGCCTTCACTCAAATTTGCTCAAAGAGGAAGTTTCGGGCGCTGAACACATTTATAGGGTCCGTTCCCGGATTTCGCAAGCACTAATGCGCGTTTTTGATAAAAAAAGGCGGGAAATACGAACTTTGGCAGCCCATAACTTTTTCTTAGGTGTCCGTAGCAAAATTCGAGTTCAGATTCGAAGAGAGCGGGCCAGAGTTGACTAGAAAACATTCATCAGCTTTCTGGTCCGGGGGAACGCCTTGCGAGGTTCCCTAGTAAAATAGATTTGCCTCAAAAGTTTTTGTTGAATATCCGCTGCATAGCTGTCATCGCTCCTCAGTAAACAGCCGAGATGACCGAACCATCAAAAGCTCAATACGTTATATCACCCACTCAAACTCTCGCGGAAGGTCTCTGACAGACCCACATCTGCTTGTACTTGAAGAGACGAAGACGGAGTCTATAGGCTGCGGCAGACTTTGAAATGTGGTTCCCAATCCTTTGTACATTTTTCTTGCTATACGCGAATAGCACAATGTAAACTAGATCCGCAGATAAGCGTTCTGACGGTGTTATTATCACGTCTGCAGGGAACTGCTCTACAACCCTAGGCACGTTGTGATCAACGGTGAAGTCGAACAGGAAGGGTCTCGCTATAGCTCCTTGCCTTACTCCATGACGGAGGAGAAGCCACTGTCGTTTTCCTCATCGGACAATTTAAACAAGGGTTCTGGCCAAGTGTTTAAACAGTTCTAAAGGGACTGGACACGCAAGGAGCACTTCCTGATGTTTGCCAATGTCTTTGACACCAACAACTATTGATCACTTATGGCTTTACATAATTAATTCATCCTATGGAATTGTTCATGGTTATGCCGCTGACGCGAGTCAACGACCATTCTTCGGGTTCTGCTTGTGTATAATTACTGATAATATGTTGTCTGTGAACATACCGATATATGTACTCCTATTTTTGCCTATTTTTGATATGAAACTAGTTGCGGAGGCCACTCAAGATTCATAACGAAATGATTGATATGAAACTTTTTACGCATTTTTAACACGTGATGCGACACGTTTAACACGTTTCTAACACGTGTAGCTGTGGAAAAAAATCCATTTCACAGAATGAATCTTGAGTGCCTACCCCAACTAGTTTCAAGCCTCTATTTTTACCTAGAAAGCTGAAGTAAAGTGTGTACAAATGAGACTGGCGAAACATGAGGCCAGCGTACGTATCAAGCTCGGGCTAGCATGCAAACGTTTCCGACGAGCATGCAACACGACGGCGAGTGTTTTCTCGCAGCCATTAACTGGGAGCTGGCAGCAGGCCAACTGCGTCGATCAATCAGCTCTACAGCCGAGAGGGGATGGCAGCCGTTTGAACACTCAACCGAGAGCGTCACACACGACAGCCGCTCGATACGCACGCCATTCGCATTGTTCGCCAGGCTCATACGGACATACTTCAAATCCGACAGTGGTACTAACTGTCGCTGTTGTTTTTTTGTTCGTGTCCTTGATTACTCAAAGATACTTTTCTGAGACTCCATCGGCGCGCGGAACGTTGGGCAATCGATCACGGTGCGGAGAGTCGAATGCAGTTCAAAAATCCAAAAAAGCGAGCTACAATGACTTCCAAAACCGTCACCACGATTCAATCACTGTTTTCACTTTAAACACTTGGTCCATGGTCGATCATGCAGATCGAAAATCGACTCCCAATCTTGCTACAGCTTCTGATCTTCATACTGTTTTCACCTCGAAAACTTACGTAGGCCCTTAAGATGCACGCACTGCTGTAGATTTTTATCCACATCATCCTGTATGATGCCCATAAAGGAGTATAGACTCGAATCCGAAACAGATTTTTGAAACTCTATGAGACCGTACTTCGTTACCATAATTTTACAGCAATACTTGATAGGTAGAATAAACTTTTCGCAAAACTTACTACTGGGCTGTAACGTCGTTTGCACTTAAAGTTAGCGATAAGAACGACTTGTGAGCTCTCTCCATGAGAATGTAAATTTGGTCATCACAAAAGTAAAAACAGGGGAAAAAACCCGGAAATGTGCGGGATCAATGTTCGAAAACAAGGCATAAGGGCTAATTATCTGTTTCGGCCGGCTTCCTAATCAGGCTATGGCGCGGGGTGTGATACAGCCCAACATTGGTTGTTCGAAGGTCCGTCCCCTCCCCCACTGGACGTCAACGGGTCCGACCCCTCTGTGTGATACATTACACCTCACGCCGAACCCTGCCCCTAATTCACGAAAATTTCATTAACGCTTGCTTATATGTACGTCTTTTACTTTGCTGTTAAAGTAGTCAGTAGTCTCCAGAAATGCTGCGAAATTATTTTTACAAACAAAACAAATTTTGACAAAGAAGGCATTTATAGAAATCTGGATAACTGAGGGCGAGCGGACACCAAGCAACAACTTATTACTGAGAGTTTTTTCTTCAACTTTTCACTCATTTTCACATTTGTGATGACCAGATCTGCCTTTTCATGAGGATAGCATCACCCAAGGTTTCTTATCGCGGACCCTGCCTTTAATGATAGCAGTCTAGAAGGCATAATCGGATTCTACTTTCAGAATTGATGGTTCTGGAAGGGCGAATCTTTTCTGGTAATAAAGTTCTCTAAACAATCCTTCGCTCGTTGAACAAGTAGAGGGGTTACCCATGGTGATGAGCTCAAAATGGAGATCTGATGGTAAATATATTTGAAAGATAATTGCGGGCTACGGCAGTTATACGGCTGTTGATCATCGTTCACTAAGTCAATCTGCCCATTCTGTCTCAAAACTTCTAGTGATCACAAAGGCAAGGGTTTTAGTTACCAGCAGCATGAAAATTCTTGCAAGGAGCTTCATTTCACTCAGATTGGTGAATGCTATGTGGACTTCAACCGTGAACAGTGAATCCTAAGATTTAGGTAAAATTATCAAGAAGTATTCAGCTAACACCACCTGAGCTGTTACGGCCGGTGAACATAATCGCATTTCAGTAAGAGCGAGTATAGCGTGCAAAGCAGAAGAATACCATAACCCATAGGTTCGTAGGGGTGGAGACAGCGATCCGAGAGGTGAGGGTTGTCTAGGATACCTGAGTAGGGAATGGTGAAGGTTCCCTATCGACTTGCAACTTCAAAATTTGGCGTTTTCTCAATCCTCTTTTTCTTGCATTCAGCATATTTTTCTTTTTAATCATTTACCTTTGAAACATTTTTTTTTCGTTAGATGACCTCCTCTTGAAATTCACTAATCTTGATGAAATGATATGCCTAGGTCATGAAAAATTTCCTTTGAGTCAAAATTTTGTCTTGGAGTCGAAATTTTTCGGAAAATTTTTCCAAGCGATTTTTGAAAAACTACCCGTTCTTCGCTCATGAAATTTTTGTCCTTTAAGACAAAGCTTTAAACGGAGCTGTCTACGAAGTCTCCATGGAATTTGGCGTCGAATACTGTTTTCATGTTGAGAAAAATGCGTTTCCAGTCTCTCAGCCGATTTCAGTTTAAGAAGTAACGTTTCTTTCACCAGAAGCAATCAGTTTTTCGTCCAAAACTTTTTTACACTGAATGATAGCCACTTGGTTAAGGTTGTTTTCGGAAGCCCCGTAGAATTCTGCATCGAATAGCGTTTTCACTTTCAAAAAATGCGCTCCCCTTCTACCAGCCGATTTAAGTTTATAAATTGCATTTTTTTCGCCTGAAAGGATCGGTTTTTCGTCCATAACTTTCTTTTGCCTGGAGACCGACCTTTGGTGAAGGTTGTTTTCGGAATCTTGATGGAATTCTGCGTCGATTGGTGTTTCCAGTTTGGGAAAATATTTTCTCGATTCTTCAGCCTAATTCATTTTATCAAACACCGGTTTTCCGCCTATAACTCTTTAACCGTTGGAGATAGGGTTTTGGTGAAGGTTGTTTTTGAAATCCAAGTAAATTTCTGTGTCGAATAATATATCGGGTTCCAAACTTTGCTTGTAGCATTAGTCAGCCAGGTCTGTGGAGCCGAGCTCCATAGTTATCTTCATAGGGTGATCTCGCCTCTATAGTGTAAGTAGGAAACGCACAGTTCTCCTGGAGCCTACAACGGCGCACGGCTCCACAGACCTGGCTGGCTTATGGAGCAAGCAAAGTTAGGAAACCGATATGTTATTCGACGCAAAATTGTACGTAGATTTCAAAAACAACCTTCTTCAAAACCCTATCTTCAACGGTTGAAGAGTTATAGGCGAAAAACCGCTGTTTCGTTTAATGAATTAGGCTGAAGGAACTTTTCTCAAACTGGAAACACCAGTCGACGCAGAATTCCATCGAGATTCGGAAAACAACCTTCACAAAAGGTCTGTCTCTAAGCAAAAGAAAGTTATGGACGAAAAACCGATATTTTCAGGCGAAAAAAATGCACTTTATAAACTGAAATTGGCTGGTAGAAGGGGAACGTGTTTTTAGAAACTGAAAACGCTATTCGATTTAGAATTTTATGTGGATTACGAAAACAGCTTTCATCAAAGGGCTATCTTTTAGGATAAAAAAGTTATGGTCAAAGAACCGGCAGTGACACCCACCCAATCTTGAAAATGGCTTGCATGTGTGTTTGGTCACTTTCATTATTTTTCGGGGCGTTTCACCGGTTGTCACCGGTTTTCCCAGTGGTGAAGGTTTCCCACTTAACCTGCTCAGGGATGAAGGTTGGTGGAGTACATGGCTCCACCCAACGAAGCTATGCCCTAACTCCAACACTCATTTGGGAGTTGCATCGTTACATCGAGGTAGCAGGTATCAAATCGAGCTCGCTTCATCGTGGCGATATTTTCGCCCCAACCTTGTGAAAAGTGAGGCGACTTCAAAGCATGGTCGCCTTACATTCCCATCTGTTAGAGTTACAATTTGACCCTAAGCAGGCAAGCCCGATTTGAGACTAGTTGCCTTGATTTCAAGAGGCTAATCCCTAACGACTGTCAGAGTAGTACCATTCATGACATCATACGATCGAGTCTTGTGATAAACTGGCTCGGAGTGATCGACCATGATACCATTCTGATCGAAAGCAAAAATCTGGAAGATATACTCGTGGCCAGGAGCGACTGCCAAATTCTGAAACAAGTGAGTTCGTCCAGGTGTTGAAAGCAGTGCAGAAATCATCATTACCTTGTGACAGCAAAGAGTTCCCAATTCTGTGCTATTCCTGTAGTCGTCTTCGAAGAGTAATCGACTCCTGAACGCTTTCTATGTGGGAGGATCAATAGACTTTATTCGTTATTCTTTCATGTTGAGGCAGCGGCAAGCTTTTCGGACATTTGATCTAATTATTACTTTCTGATTACTTACAATATTTTATAAATGAGCGAATCATTCCCGCACAGTATCGACCACTCAACTAGAACATGCTTGTATGACTCCTCAATCACAGCAAAAGTCAGCAACGAGCGATGGAAATTTGGAACGAAGAACGGCTCTGGAAGAACGGAGATAGACAACAATCTCACTTTACTGGCAACTATCAATGAGCTTCTAACATTTCGTCAGTGTCTTTCAAGTAGGAAGCTGAGCTCATCAATCGGATGCGAAATCATTCGATTAACGGCCATCCTCCCTTCGTTTTCCCGCGCGCCATTTTCCCAACAAGCAGCGTCGCGGCTTCACCCCTCCCATCCAGAGTTTGGCGATACAACCGTTTGGCATCTTTCATAGTCCTCACCGCAAGCGCGGCACGCTCGTGACGCGCGGGAAAGGCGAAGGACTATGAAAGTTCTTGCCGCGCGGCACGCGCGGGACGCGCGGTAAGAACTTTCATAGTCCATCAGCACCGCCATAGCGGCGCCGCCCAAACCGCCGTGGCGGTTTTACCGTTTCAATCAATAATTGCTTCTCGATTTCAGTCCACTACGACATGAATAATTCTGGGACTATCCTGCGCCACCGCATACGCAAATGCAAGCCAGGAATTTCTGTACAAGTCCCCGTTAAGCCCCGACTTTTACCCGCACCGCCATGACGGTGCCGCTGGAGATTTCATAGTGGCTTCCCGCTCCTGCCGCGCTTGCCGCGCTGTGAAAAGTTTCATAGTCCACCGCTCGTCCCGCGCGTCACGCGCGTGCCGCGCTTGCGGTGAGGACTATGAAAGATGCCTTAGGCGAGTGCGATCGCTGATCGCCGCGATGACATGTTCTGAATACAGATCGACGTGCGACGCGATATCGATCGATGCTCATGTTTATCATCCCAACGCTTCGCTCGGAGATCGAACTCTGGAAGGCATCTTACAGATTGCACAGATACACTGTGTTTGCACGTAACGTCGGCTTGGATCCTGAAGAGACTTTGCGTGAACTGTTGAGGGTTGGCGTAAACTCGGTGCCATACGCTATAACAAAGGTGCACCGAATTTACGCCAATCTCTAATCGTGAACGCAAAGTCTCTTCAGGATCCATGCCCGTGTTGTGTTATATTTTATGCGCGCCAAGTTTGCGCCGACGCCTAATGAGGAACGCAAAGTACCAGTGCGATCCGTGCCGACTGTGTGGTTATTCAGGATATAAATCCTTACTCGTCAATTAGAGACCAGGCGAAATGAGCAGCGGAGGTCTCGGTCATAGCGAGGAAATCCAATGATAAGATCATTGTAACATGATATCATTTATCACTGCTTACTTTGCCGGTCTTAAATCAGCGAGAAAAGCTTAACCTTTAAATGTACACGAACGTAAACTTTTTCAAAAAATCTGTGTCCGCTGCCCACCGGGTCGATATTGACCACACGAACGCGGATCCAGCCTGAGAAAATGCACCTGCTGCGTTCGGATGCGTCCCGGGGCCGGATGCATCAACGCCAATCTCGGGGTTTGGGCATGCGGGGCAGCGAAATCGGCATGCTATGCTACGGAGGCAGAGCAAGGGCAGTTAAGGGCACTGCCCCTAACTGCCCCGACTAGGAAACCGGGGGAACGGCTGCTCCGGCTAGGGCAAGAAAGCGGCAACGCTGCAAAAATCGACTTTTTCCACTTTCGCAGACAGTATTTTTTTATATCGCTTCGTGTTGACAGGTATATGCCCGAAGCTCTCGCTTATGGCAAGAATTATGCAGTGATTGATAACTTCTCTTCCTATCCGGAAATCGAAAGTTAAGGGTCTCATTGAAGCACTGGGGTCGAAAGAACGAACGAAAACGAGGCCGAAAGAGCTCTATACGGCTCCGAAGTCCGCTCGCGCTAGCCCTTCCGCTCGCGGTCGAGTTTTCTGGGGAACAGTTTGGTCCGCATCTACATTAGCATTCTCAGACAATGGGGTGGACCGACCGCGGGCGAAAAATCGCGTTTCGTACCGACCGCGTGTCACTATCGTACTGACCGCGGGCAAAAAATGCATTTCGTACCAAACGCGCGCATTTGCGTACTGACCGCGCAAACGAAATAGTGCACGCGGTCCATACGCCTGTGCTGCGTACCAACCGCTCGCGGAAATCCATAGCGACGTACTGACCGCGCGCATTCATCTTTGCGCGCGGTCAGAACGGAATATGACTTTTGGCTGCGGTCAATACGTGAGCACACGCAGTTAGTACGCAAGTGGTCGTGTTCGGTACGCAACTGTCCGCGTTCAGCACGCACGAAAACTGGTCGGTGAGGTCGCTCTTTCAGTTTGCGCGGTCGGCGCGCAATCGTCCGCGTTCAGAACCCAAACAAACTGGTCGGTGTGATCGATTTGTCAGTCTGCGCGGTCGGTACGCAAGTGTTCTCATTCAGTACGCAATCGTCCGCGTTTAGTGCGCAAACAAATTGATCGGTGAGATCGATTTGTCAGTCTGTGCGGTCGGTACGCAAGTGTTCGCGTTCAGTACGCAATCGCCCGCGTTCAGTACGCAAGCAAATTACTCGTTGAGATTGGTTTGTGGGTCCGCGCGGTCGGTACTCAAGCGTTCGCGTTCAGTACTCCAATCGCCCGCGTTCAGCACGCTAGCAGACTGGTGGGTGTGGTCGGTTTGTCAGTCTGCACGGTCAGTACGCAGGTGTGCGCGTTCAGTACGCAATCGACCGTGTTCAGTACGCAAACAAACTGGTCGGTGAAATCAGTTTTTCACTCTGTGCGGTTGGTACGCAATTGTTTGCGTTCAGTACGCAATGGCGTGCGTTCAGTACGCAAGCAAATTACTCGTTGAGATCGGTTTGTCAGTCTGCGCGGTCGGAACGCACGTGGGCGGGACCACGAGGCAAGCGCCCGCGGTCTGTGCCCAGGTGAACTCGGGAGAGTTGTACATAAGCAAGTGCACGTGCTTAGTTAACAACGAAATCTCGAGCTTTGCGCATTTACTCTACCGCTTCATCGGAGGCAGGGCCTTCCTTGGAAAGTTTCGACTTTTTTTGTTCTGGTAGAGAGTCTGATGGGTAGGTCTTCGTGACAACTGTGTCTTCAAAACTGAGAGTCCGACGGTAACCACTGAAATGGGGCAATTTTTTTTGACTATAACAGTTACCTAATTCACAACTTTGTTCACACACGTCTGGCTTCATCTATCCCAAGCCTATAACTCGTTTTCTTCAAAATAGTCAGTGCTCATGAAAAAGTCCTGTTAATCGAGGAAGGAAAAACTACATGCACGGGCGTAGTGATCCTACTGATGGCCGGTTTTAGGTTTTTTCTGTGTTTTTCTCCTAGGCTCTTGCTGACTTTCGTCATAATGAGGGTAAGCCTAGACATACGTGGATGTGGGACGCTAAAGGCAGTGTTCACGATAAATTTCACTTCCGATATCTCCACGGCTTCCGGAAGGTCTGGTGCCCTATATAGCAAGGCATGCTTAAGAAGGACACGAAAGACGAGTTTTTGAGCAAAAATAGGCCCTCCTTTGTTTACGTTGATTTTTGAGCGTGGAGGAATTGACCGTTAGAAGTATGATACCTATCAGTGCAATGAAGCGATCAGCTCACTTATCAGCACTTCCTTGACTTGATCATTCCTTTAATCTGAGTCTTCATTTGTTCTTTTTGAGGGGCGGATCTGGGGCACGAGGCGCGTCTGGGGCACCAAAACGGTTGTTTGCAGCCGTTATTTTGCCGCTCCTGGCTCATTTTCTAGCGCGTCTTTCGACACTGGGAGCCTAGGATCCTTCTCGCAAATCATTTCACTGTGGAAAGTCAACGAGGATGATCATCGTGAACGCTGCCTTTGAGCATCCATTTTGATCACGAGCAATAAGCAGGAATTCAAAATTATCCTTCAAACATCCAGGATGTCTTATCGAATGTCAGCTAACTGGATGCTGTGATAAATCAACACTGCCCTCGAATAATGTTTGGGCGAGAAAACGCAACAATGCACCATTCCTTCTGTAGTTGCGTGGTATTTATAGAGACCCTATCAGTTTTGTAGAGCCATGTGTAGAGCAGGAAAGACTTCTCATACAGTTACAACTGAAATTTCTCCACACTTCATACAATCATAGCATATAATCGCGCGGTCGATTGAATAGTATTAATGCCAGCTTTGAGTTATCTGTGCATCGCA
This sequence comes from Aplectana chamaeleonis, assembly GCA_029168955.1. Lineage (NCBI taxonomy): Eukaryota > Metazoa > Nematoda > Chromadorea > Rhabditida > Cosmocercidae > Aplectana > Aplectana chamaeleonis. The sequence continues at coordinate 1,848,948 of JAPDOI010000088.1, read as the reverse complement.
TGATTTTTGGGCTATGAGAAAAAATCTACTTCGGATTTTCATATCCTCATATGCTACATATAGTGGGTATCTACTAAGAGAAAGTTTCTGGAGAAATGATTAAGTGGTACGCACAGATTCAGGTAACGCAAAATTAACTATACTTGTGATACGAGGTCGCGATCTGGCGTAACAGTGGTGTAAATTGCTCAGATTTGGTACGATACCACATGCTGATGTGAAGCAAGAAACCTTACCAACCGGTTACGTCCAATGCGTAATGTGCAGGCAGGACCTGAGGTTATTTCTGGTTCATGGTGGTCATCAAGTTCTAACAGCAGTGGACATTCTCTCAGCTTACCGTTGAGCATGTGCATCGGCAACGTATAATTGATATTCTGATTATGCTGACAAGCTTAACACGTGGGACGCTGCACTGCTCACAACCACTCTCAATTTAGGAGATGTTTCGGATTTGCACTGACCAGAATTGAAGTTCCTACCGAGTTCTTTGTCACCTAAAACCTCTATGACCTTCTTGATCACCTCGTCATCGAGTACGCTAATGGCCACATTATCGACTCCCCGACTGCCCCCGGCGTGCCCCAGATTTAACTTAAAACTGGGAATTTTATTCAAATTGCCAGCATATTTATTTATAAAACTTTTTCCTCGAGCTATCTTTTTCTGTCTTCTCCGTTCTCCTTTCGCTCTCTACAACTCTAACAACTTTTCTTTCTCCTCTTCTTCATCTTTCTGTTGTTGTGATACTTTTCTTTGCTTTATCTTTCTATTTATTTATTTATTTATTTATTTATTTATTTATTTATTTATTTACTAATTCATTCTCTTTCTTTCCTTCTTTTTCTTGATCTCCTTGTTTTACCGAAGATTCTCACTCTTTCTCTCAATCTTGACCGTCTTGCTGTCCTTAATACTACCATTTTTCATCATCTTATTCTTCTTGGTCTAGTCGTGGTTTTAGGTGGTTTAGTAATGATATTCGACATTTGATGTTTTCGAGTTTTTCGAAACATAATGAAAAATACTGGTCGCGAGAATTCGTGAAAAAATTTTCTTTGTAAAAGGAGCTTATCTTTCGTGGGAAGAAATTGTGGTTTTGAATTTTGGTTTTGGTCCAGATTTGGTTTTGAATTGGCCATGCGCGCGATCGGTTTTTCGCAATCTCTATCCAGAGTGAACGAAGAAATTAGCTCTAAATTGCATTGAAAAGAGCGCAAAAAGTTGGTTTAGTAACCAAAAAATGGTTTGCAATGGTTTACTGGTTTTCGAGTAAAAAGTGAAAGACCGCGCGTTTTTGTTGTTAATCTCCTTTTTTTTCAGACGGCGTTCACTATCTTGCGGGTACACTTAAAATTGAGCTAGGGAGCTCATTTTTGGAAAGGAGGCTGGAAATGGATGCAGGTCGCTCCCATTCAATTTTGAACTTGCGCAAAGGAAACATCAAGCCATTTTTTAAAGCTGTAATAAGGAAATCAGCATAGGTCAAGCTAGGTGAACTCCATTCCATATCGTGCTTGATTTCGTTTTGATAAGTTTAACGGAGAAGCTTGTGAAATGATCAACCACCAAATCGCAATTTTGGTTATTTCACTTCATTTCCTAGCTTTTGTATTACCCCAGGCTATTTTACGCCAAATCATTTTTTAAGATATTTCAAGGTATTTTTGAAACTTTTTTTTCACCATTACCAAATCATTACTTTTGCCAGGAAGCTAAATTTTCAGAAATCTGAATATGTTTTCAACAAAACAGACACCAAAAAACCTCGTTTCATCAGCCTCAACCGCTGACTTATTTCATTGAAAAAAGTTGTAGAATCACAACCAACTAGTACATTCGATCTCACGAGGGTTTGGAGAATAAATCACACAAGTAGTCACCTCACAGTACCATGAATTGGATCCCGAATAGGGGAACTAGGAAGAAGGCAGAGGAAGGAAATCCAAGAACAGTTATCGATGGTGGGAAAATACGAGGAATGCCATCACAAGCTGAGAAAAGAAATGCCTCTCAATACGAAAGTTTTTGAGACTTGACAGCGGGTGGTAAGTATGCACATGCGGCAAGTATACATTGCTCCCGTGAAAATGACGCGCATTAATGCCCAAACCGTCCTTGATTAAAAGACTCACGAGTTTCCGTCATGAAGATGTATATTTGGCCAACACTGGAGCAAAAGTGAATGAAACGAAAACGTGCAAGCAAGGTAAAACCATCTAATGCGGCAGGCCTCCGACAGCCAAATATCGTTTTTCTTATGAACATTAACTTAATTTTGAGCTAAACACGCGATAGGCTAAAAACGGCTAGCTTAGCGACCAGTCACTGTCTGGATCAGCTATGCAAAACCATGATTTCTTATCTACCCTCAGTTTAGCATTGAATCTTTCGAAAGTATTGGGTTGATGCGTAATTATGAAACTTTTTTAAAATACTTTCATTCAACAAAAACAAAATAATATTTGATTAAAACATGTTTGAATCATCATTCGAGAGCATAGTCAGCACATAATTCAGAACTGCTTCCCATTTGCTTGGCATTCGGCTGATTCTACAGGGTATTCCAAAATTATTGGCGTGCGAACTGGCTTCGATTTAAAATGAAAAAATCAAATTCTTGCTATTTTGATTTTTTGGATTTCTTCGAGTCTCAGCTCTGTATTTCTCATCACAGTTCTGTAGATATTGATTTCTAATTTAGTATGATTGATGCGAATCCGTAGTTCGGCGCCATCATCGCAACGCAAAATTAACGCACACGACGAGACACATCGCCAATCAGCTCAGACTCACCCTGAATGCTATCAGTCGTCTTTGTCAGCTTAGTCCTATCTCTGACTTAGCTTGTAAAAGCATTAAGATTAGTACTAGCATATCTGAGGTTGTCAAAAGGGTGAGTGCCCGAGTCAACCGCAATTCGAGACTGTCGATGAAGTGGATAGCTAGAGAAAGGAATCTGTGGCTGGGATCCATCTGAAAAGTCGTCGGGAAGAAGCTGAATCTTTGTTCACACCATCTAGAGCAGACCCATCTGGTGTCCGCCGACAAGAAGCTGAATGAAGACCGAAATTTCAGGAAGCTCATGCACCGTTGCACAGGAGTCACGCATTGCGTCATGGCGCTTTTAGATGGAACAAATCATCAGTCTGAAGTTGATAAAGAAATGCGAAAACGACTGGATAGCAGCTAGAAGAACCAATGAGGTCTTACTGTGAGAAGATGTCACTGGTTGGACTGCTCAAACGACTTCTTTGATAGTTTTGGGAGGCATCGCAAGCGAAAGTGGAACTCCGCCGTTTTTCGTGGTTTCTGACATGAAAATCAACAAGGACGTTAGCAGGACAACGAGTCTAGAGATTGTTTTGAACCGCTATATAACTTTCCGATGCGGCAGCAGACTCTGCTGCCTCACACTATGCCGTGGATAAGCACACAAAGAGAAAGCAATTCAAGAGTGCTGTCGAAGTGTGCTACCCTGAGTCAAACGCGCACGAAGAATTGCGGCCCTGCTCGTCGGACCGGCATCCACTAGACTTTCTAGTGTGATCCCTGATGAAGTCTGATATCTGCGATCCTTGAAATGCAAAATTGGCCCACTGGAATCTGTTTTGAGGGAAGCTTTGGATGAAATGAATGACGACTACCTCCGTGACTGCTGCGATGTCTTTCTAAGACTTCTTGAAGCCGATATTCGAACAGATGGCGGATATTTCCAGATCTAACCACTGTTCTGTGTCACAGCCCAAATATAAATAAATGTATCCATTTCGATTATTCTCATAATCCAGGGTAGGGTTCGAGAAACACGTCAATATCTGCGCGCCAATAATTATGAAACACCTGTACGTGCGAAGAAGTCACGATTCTGGATGCAATCAACGCTTTGACATCAGCCACCAAGTCATCGAAGTCTTCGTAGACTTTGTTTGTGCTTTTGTCGATGTGTACGGCGGATCTGGGAGCAGATCCTATACCTTATTGGCGATGGATTCGACCACACGGCGCCCAACTTGTGGACGGGCGTTAGAATGGTGTTTGCTGGTTTCGCTGCAGCAAATCAGTGGGAATTCGCGTTCAGCTCTGTTGTTATCGGAGAGCTCGTGTGGCGCCCATCAAGCCAATTTCCATACCTTTCCAAGATTCTTCAGGCGTCGAACGATCATTGATTGATTGATATTAAAGTCTTCAGGCAGCGTTCGCATTGTCAGGCTCTCGTCCTATTCTACGGCTATCAAAAGTGCTAGATCATCAAAATCCGATGTTCGACCTCTTCACTCTTCATACTCCAAACTAGTGCGACCTGATTCAAAGCGAATAAACCGCTTCCGTAATGCACTATAAATAATTGTTCCTTTGCCAAAAAGTTCGTTGAGATCGCGAAATGACTATGCTGCGGTCTGTCCTTTCTGGTAGTGGTAGAGCATAATATGGCGAATATGAGTGTGGTTTTCGAGACGCATTTTTAACTGAATATTGAGAATTACTTTCGTATAAATATTGAGGACCAAACGCCAGATTTCACTGAAAAAAAAAACGCGTTATTAAAACCGTTCTAAAATTATGCATCAACCCAATAGATTTTATTGGTTAAAGCAGCATACACGCTCGTAAATTTGTTGGAGATAAGTACGAAATTAAAATGGTATGGCCCAGATTACAACGCCTACGCATTTTTAGGCGTCAACAACGAACCACAATGCAGCTACACGAGCAAGAACCTGCCCCAGCCCCGGATTTCTCCGCTTTTGCGTCCTCCTCCAAAACAGGGGTGCTGGGCCACTCCCACCGTTAACGACGTTTGCGAGTGCTACAATAAGTACAATAATTGAGTCACATACATCGACGACGGTGGGAATGGCACAGTACCCCTGTTTTGGAGGAGTACGGTAAATAGAGGAGGCGGAGAAATACAGGGCGGGACCAACTTCTCACTCGTGTAGCGGCCTTGTAGGTCGTTTTTGACGCTTCAAAATGCATAGGAGTTTTGATCGGACATACCGTTCTATTTTCGTTGTTATCTCAACCACATTAACGAGCGTGTATGCTTCCTTTAAAAAAGCTCGTAATTCGCGGTTGGAAAGCCAGCCGTGCATCTGGGTAATAATGCGTTCTAAAACAGTGTCATTTCGTTGGAAGCAATATATGCCTGACGCGCATGCATGCGTACTGACAGCTGTCGGATTTTTAGAAAAAGTTTTAGACTGAGCGAGCGATAAAATTCGGGCATACCACGTGTGAATGCGTACTAACTCGTGGCCAATCCTATGTGCCGCATTTATGCCGACCGCGGACTAATACCGTACCTACCGCGAGGCAATGCGTTACGAGCGCGTGTGGATGCGTACCGACCGCTTTCAGGATTTGGAAAGAAATCGTATTGACCGCGTGGCAATGCGTACTGACCGCTTGGCGAAACGTACCGACCGCGCCGCGGTCCGTACTAACCGCGTTGCGTTGCGTACCGACCGCCGTGGCAGTTTGTATCGACCGCGTGTTTTTGCGTACGAACCGCGAGCTAATGTGTACTGATCGCGGGTCATTGTGTACCAACCGCGTGGCAGTATGTATCGACCGCGTGGCAGTACGTACCAACCACGTGGCAAGACGTACCGACCGCGCGGCAATGCGTACTAACCGCGTGGCAATGCCTACCGACCGCGTAGCGATGCGTACTGACCGCGTGGCAGTGAGTACCGAGGGCGCGACCATGCGTACCGACCGCGTGGCAAGACGTACCGACCGCGCGGCTATACGTACTAACCGCGTGGTATTCCGTGCTGACCGCGTGGCAGTGCGTATCGACCGCGCTAATTTGCGTGCCGACCGCGTGCGAATTACGTTCCAAACGTCGCCCATCCCGCTGTCAGTACGCAACTTGTCCGCCGTCGGTCCACCCCATTGTCTGAGTTGGAGCGCGAGCGCGGCTGAGTTTCAGCATTGGGGCGCATTTGCACACGCTGTCTACTTCAGGCCCATGCTCGCGCAACTGACCTACCGCTGAAATGTGACTTTCAAGTAGAAGAGCTGATTTTGGATGTTTCGCAGCGTTTTTCATGATTCTTTCTTCACTGATGAAACAGTCAGACTCTAAACCTTCGTTTTCTGGGGTAAACTCGAAAACAATTTTTCTCGTGGACACTGCCTTTAAAGGCAGTGTTCACGATATAAAATGTGTTTCAGTTTCCACTAGGAATGGGTAGTGGAGGGGCACAATGTAACGTTGACGTCGAAAGAACGCATGAAAACGAGCCAGGAAAAGCGCCTGAAGTTGCCATTTCGAGCGCAAGGCAAACCTCAAAAGCGCATCACACACCCACCGACGTAAACAAATGAATGCTCAAGATCGTGAGATGAGCGATGATTTCCAATCATTGGCCCCGTTCTTCCCTTCATTCTCGACTTCTCTCTTTACTCAGGTCAGCTCGCATAGATCGGCTGCAAAAGACGCAAGTTACAAGCCTCGAACAACTCGTCCACCATTTTCCCTAGCTCAATTTCTGAGGGGCCATAACTCCATTCCCAGAAGGTCTTGTACGATTTCAGAGACATCATTGGAATCAGCGTGGGGCCGTTTTCAAGATAGGCGGGAAAACAGAAAAACAATTTTTATCGTGAACACTGTCTTTAAGGGCAGTGTTCAAGAAGAAAAAGTGGCATGTTTTTTTTTGTCTAAAACGTAAGCCTTGGGTTCCTCTTAGAAGATTAAGAACGAAAGTGCGACGAAAAACGGCCGGTAAGTGGGTGAAAATCTCGTGGGCCAGGTAGCCCATTGGGCCACTCCGCCCATGTCCTATAACAGTTGACCTGAATGCGTGGTCTGATGAGCGATGGTTTCCGATCAAAACCCCCGTTCTTCCCTTCATTCTCAAAATCTCTCTTCACTCAAGTCAGCTCGCACACATCGGCCGCAAAAAAACGGGAGTTACAAGCCTCGGACAACTCGTCCGTAATGCTTCCCTAGCTGAATTTTGAGGGCCATAACTCCGTTTCCAGGGGGTCTTGTACGATTCTAGGGACATCATAGAAATCAGCATGGGACCGTTTCCAAGATGGGCGGAAAAACAGAAAAAAAAACGACTTTTATCGTGAACACTGCCGTTAACGTTTTCATTGAAAAAATGTCATAATTCTGCTTGCATCTACTTTCTGCATAATGCTTCCGTAATTTCCACGTTCGACTCTCTATGCTTCCGTAATTCTTGCGCTATTGATTGCTGTGCTACAATTTTAATAAGATGAACAACGCTTGAAAAACGAATTTCAGAAAATTTTGGTCACAAAATGTTCTGACCTCACAAAATATTTTCGGTGCCAAGTCAAACGTTTCTGATTACCATTCGTAGTTCCAGCTAAATTTCTTTCTTTTTTATTTCAGCTCGTCCGGTAAATCCTTCGAATTTATGTGTAGCTAAGGTGGTGTTTTATGTGTTGGTGTAAAGAAATGTCTGATCGAGAACATATGTGTATGTTCGCGTTCTAGAAATCCTTCAAGGCTTTTTTTGTTGTTGAAAATCTCTTGAAAAACATGTTTGCCAAAACTGTCGTTGTTTGCACATTTATATTACATATTGATGAGAGAAAATTTAGTAATATATGGTTTTCGTGAGAAAATTATAGGTGAAGAATACCTTTCGCCTGATCACGAGTGTAATTCATGCTGTGGCATTTTCAGTACGCATGAATATAATTCTGTTACCTGCCAGTTTTCGCGGGTAAGCCAAAACCTCGAGCACAAGGAGAATCAGACTAGCATTACCTTTTTAGCCTCGATTCTGCGTAGTTGCACTGCTATCAAAAAAGCCACAGCTTCATCTGAGCAGGACTGCTTAGACCTATAGGATTGTCTCGTAATTCTTCGCATGTTGTGTCCCCATCACTCGATTTTTAGATCCGGAAATTAGTGCTTTGCCACCGCCAAAAATACTAGTGTTTGTCACGTTCGCACCAAAGTCGAAAATTTCAGAGTTTTGACACCGATTTTGCTATAACATGACCACCAGTGGGGCTCTTCTCCCATTCTCTTGTCCTTGCAGAGCTACAACGGCTAACCTTCGGATAAGGATGAAGCTGTATTCGATTGCGTCGGAACTCGCCCGCGCTGCGATGTCTGATGTCGTCCGCGGCGAGCCGTCCGAACTCGTCCGCCAGTGTCCTCGATAAAATTGACGCTACAATCGGTGGCCTTTCCAAGTAACCGACCGAGTTGTGAGGGTTACCGCCGTGAATATGTGAGAAATGAAGGAAAAGAAATTTACGGGAAATATCTCTCGACTGTTTTATCTTTGAACATATCCTCTGCGCGAATCAATACATTTTTGTCTGTATACTTATAATGTGTGCACTTCTACACTGCGTTTACGCTCAAAATAATTTCTGTCAGTCGATTCCGGTTTTTGAACAACGGTGTTCGATGTTGGTCTGAACAAAAATTTTCATTCAAACATGACGGTAAGACAGCATTAAAATGCAACTAAAATGAAATAGTCTGACAACGTTCTCAATGAAATATATAGATTCATTTATGAAGTGAGGAAACGGCATGTACCAGGTTGTTCAACAAGTTTTGTCGTTCGATAAGAAAAACACAATTTTATGGATGAAAATACACTTTATTATTCAGTATAATCTCCCTGAACATTAATACACTTGGAAAAAAACCAAAAAAATCCAAAAAAAAAATTCAAGTCTCATCCATAGTGATGAATCGACGCACAAAATCCACTTAATCCTTTTTGAACGCTCCAAATGTTGCTGAGAAAGTCGTATTCCAATGTGTTTTTGTTTCATCGTTAGCGAATGCGGCACCCATTGTGCACACAGTTTTCTAAAACCCAAAATTTCACTTGAAATATGGCTCAGACTGCATAATGAGATGTGTAGAGCCTCTACTAAATCTCTCTCAGTCAATCGACAATCTTCCAAAACCATATCCTGTATTTTGGCTATGATTTCTGGTGCTGATGCGCTTTTTGAACGTCCTTCACGTGTATAGTCTTCAAGGCTTGTATGACCACGTTTAAATTTAGCAACACATCTTTCTACTGTTCTTATTTTAGATGAACAATCGTTATACACTTTTGACATTCGCTCGTGAATTTCTTTTGGTGCTACACCTTCCAAAAATAAGAATTTTATCACTGCACGATATTCATTTTTTTCCATTGCTGTGTCACGGCGATGCCAAATGGCCTTTAAACAAAGATTGAGTTGACAGATTGAAATAAAACTTCACATGAGTTCATATGAAGAGTGCACCAACAAAGCGAAAAAAATTGGGCTAGTAGCAACGCCCTCTCTTATCGAATGACAAAGCTTAACACCCTGGCAATGAAGGGATTGCGCTCCGTTTTCTGATATTAGGTACATGGGCTGCTTATACAACCATTCCGAGGTTTCCTTTTTATGGTGGTTCTCACATTAGATTCCTATCTTTTGTTTTTCTGTGTTTTCTGAAGGATCATTACGAGGCAGCTCGCTCGTTCTCGCACTCTACCTTTTGAAAATATGTGTCATTCGATACTGGATTCAATTTTTTTATCGAACCTATTGTAAAGAATATTGAGGGGTTGACTGATTTTGAAGCGGTTTTGATTGAGTTGGTATTTTTTCCTTGAGTTGACAGTCATAAAAACATCGCATCTACTATTCAGGTCTGTATGTGTCCAGATAAGATTCTACTAGAAGTCCACTATTGCAAACGAAAACCTTCTGCCAGTTTCATGCACCGGTAGTGATTCATTAACTTAACCGGGTGCAATTACAAAAAACATTCTATTTTTAGGCATTCTTAATTACTAATGCCTTCCCCAAAAGCTGGTATTTTTCGATACATTATCTACCAATGAAAAGTCAGTGTTCATATCCTGCGCTCGATCACCTTTCCTTGATGTCAATGTATTTCGGAGATTTGCGTGCTGGACGAGTTCGGACGCCGGGCGGACGAGTTCGGACATCGCTCCGCGGACGAGATCGGACGGCGCTGGCCGGGCGAGTTCCGACGCAACCGCTCTATACTCAGACGAATTATCGGCATAATCCGATAACCTGAAAGCGGTATGCCCCGCCGCACAACAACGCGGGACCTCCGATCAAGATAACGCGGGACCTCCGATTTCTATGGTGTCGCGGGAGACCCGAATATGCCGCGGGACACCCGATTCGTGTCGCATGCCGCACGCACCAGCGGCCACCGCGGTGACCCGACGCTTTTCAGAATGGCCGGGGGCAGTGAGCTTTCTCACTCAGATCTATCACTTCCTTCCCTGATTAGCAAACACGTACGAGTAATATATCGACTACATTGTCGAGTAGGGTAGATCAAAAGCTGTTCATCGTTTCAGTTTCACCCCAACTCAAATTTAACAGCGAAATCGATACTAGTTCAACACAAATCTTCATACCATAGAAGAAATTCATTCAACAGATGAACATTGACAACTATTTGGTTAACAAGTATACCAAAAACCCGGACTCTAACCTATACCAATGTACCTGCACCTTCAACAGAAGTCAATAAACGGATAAAGCTTACAACAAAAACGATTGCAAACATGAATTGCACACAACAAGAGAAAAGGTTGTAAATCGCAGACATCTCGCTCCAGTCTCCATTCAAATCGATCAGTCGTACTCGTCCATATTTCAGCATTCTGAAACTGGTGCTAGCTTCATCCAAACGGGGTCTTTTCACCCGGTGCTAAAAAAAGAAACGGGCATTGGAGCAAAACTGATTGAATAAAAAGCAGAATTGAGGTCAAACAAGCCAAGATGATGGGGTTATTTTCAAAACTTGCTCTGCTGTGACAAGTACACTACTAGTAGCCAATGTGGCCAATCCAAATGAACTGTAAATTTCTAGAATACCTTTTAAACCTTCGCAGCTGCCCTAAATCAATCTGAAGTGAGTTGAAGGCGTTTCCCCCGGATTTCCTTACCCACTGCAACTTCCACACCGCGCCGTAATCTTTCGTAAACTGGTAACGAACCTCTTAATCGTATTCAGCGCCCAAAACACCTCCTCCTCCGGGCAAAGTATGGGTGAAAGCTTATTTTCCCAACTTTGCACGGGGTGATAAGGTTTGACTCAGAGTTCTTCTAGGGGTTATTTGGGGTGCTGATCACCAATATTAGGTTAGCTTGTCGCTGTTCCAGAGTTTCCGAGAAATTTCGTTAACAGCTCCCATCGGGGGAAAATTTGTTGGCTAAACGAGGCTTTGAACGGTTTTCTGAATAGTACGATACAAGTGTCTCAAATTATTTCTTTTTGGGTAACTTTGAGTGCTTCATACAAATCTGAGGTCCGTTTATAGAAGTTGACAGCTTACTGTAGGTTCCGGTGAATAAGTGGTAGTTTGGTCAAGGTCTCAGATTATACTCAAAAGTCTTTAGTCGGGGGGGGGGGGGTTATTGGAGGTTCTATATACGATTTCAATGTCCATTTGTCGAATTTCGAATAATTGGAGAAAATCATGGAGAAAGTTTGAAGCTTTTATTCATTCCTGCTCTTTTGCCTAGCCCCCTTTTTCAGAATGCTGAAGATCCGTCCCCTTCCCGTGTTTTTTTACGGTACCATCGTTTATATTTCAAAATGTGGGTCTTATTAACACGACTTACGTCTGGTGGAATCCACCGGAATTCTCCGTCTTTCACCTCGCGTTTATGATCGAACATCCTGCCTAAAATTGAGGTCTTAAGAGTTAAGAGCAGCAGTTTCCGTTGAAAAAAAAACAGCTATTTTTAATTGAAATTATTTGGGGGGGGGGAACAACTCTAGAAAATGAAATTATGCATGCATGAAAATAAATATTTGGGCTGATATCCTAAGCCTGACCGCGTTAGCAGTCCTTGTTTCCGTGGAGACTCCATGGAAATACTTCGACTTCTGAAAGCGGTATCATTCATTCTCCAACTGAATCCTGAGTGCCCCCCCCTAAATAGTTTCATACCGCGACAGCCAAGAGAAATCACATGGAAATCAAGCAAGACAAGAAAAGACATAGTATGTTAGCAAAAAACCACAGGAACAGCCAACAAAGCAATTCCAGAAGTTTCGAAATGAGACGCACATTTGAAAAACGTAAAAAATGAGTGATCGTGTAATTGTAGACATTGTGACCTATTGCACACAAAACATTTAATCCCACGCCGCGACGGCCCCGCGAGCTCTCCGAAACGGCGCGCGGGTTCTCCCAAGCGAGCTGCGTCCGAAAGTTCACGAGGGGAGTGGCTGGCGGCAAGGTCAATGCACCGAAAGTATTCAAATGTTGCGCGCGTGCCCCGCAATTTCTGCCTGAGTAATCGCCTAATGGATCGCAGGTTTCAGCCGTAAAATGGCGCGCACCGTACGTCAATTGCGTACACTGCGCTGGGCTAGCTGCCCCTGCACTGGGGTAGCCAGACCCTGCCCCTGTCCTTGCCCCACCGTGTGCGTTGATGTATCCGGCCCACGGAGTCATAATAGGGGGCCGGAGAGTAATGTCGTTTCTGCGCATGTCAACACTTAATTGTCCTTTATCAGCTCATTCTTCGGTTCAGAGGCGTACCAAAGACATAGTGAGGTTATGGTGACTTGTTTACTATACACAAAATGAATTAGCATTATCTTTTGAATATATGGGTAAAATCGCCAGCCAAATGCCAGAAGAGGTACACATCGGCCATTGCATGCTTTTTGAGTTTCACAGAAGAAGTAACGCTACAGTTGCTACCAAAAACATTTGCGATGTCTATCCGAATGCACTGGACATTCATAAAAGTTTTTTTTCAAGTTCAAATAGGGTAGTTTCGATCATTCCGACTCATGTCGATCAGGAAGACCATCAACAGTAGACAACGACGTGATAAGGTCGGAAGTGGAAGCGAATCCGTGTCAGGCGATCGAATAATTGTCAAATTCCTAACCAACCTTGGTCAACCTTCCCAGAACATTTGAAGCAGATTGGGCAAGTAAGCAGAGCAGGTCAACCGAAAAGTTGTCATTCTCCAACACGAAGACCACACTGCGCAAAGCTAATACAAGGTAAAAATTGATGACCTGCGGTGGAAGGTGCTGCCTCATTTACCATGTTTGCCCAATGTTGCACCATCGGATTTCCACTAATTCCGAGCGCTGCAACACTTTTTAGGTGAGAAAACATTTGTGAAATTGGATTATATACAAAATTCCATCTTTAGATATTAAGGGGAAAAGCCAATTTTCAAAAGCAGCGTTCCCGATAATCATCCTCGTTGACTTTTCACAGTGAAATGATAGGCGAGAAGGATTCTAGGCTCCCAGTGTCGAAAGAACGGTAGAAAACGAGCCAGGAGCGGCAAAATAACGGCTGCAAACAAGCGTTTAGGTGTCCTAGACACGCCTCGTGCTGCAGATCCGGCCCCTCGAAATGAACATATGAAGACTCAGATTACAGGAATGATCAAGTCAAGAGAGTGCTGATAAGTAAGCTGATCGCTTCATTGTACTGATAGGTATCGTCCTTCTAACGGTCAATTCCTCCACTCTCAAAAATCAACGTAATCAAGAGAGGGTATATTTTGGCTCAAAAAGGCGTCTTTCGTGTCCTTTTTAAGCATGCCTTGCTCTATAGGGCACCAGATCTTCCGTGAACCGTGGAGATATCGGAATAAAAAAATTATCGTGGGCACCGTCTTTCAGGGCTTGAAAAATTTTCTCATTAGATGGCTAAAGGTTATTGACAATGATGGGGAACACATCATTCATTAAAAATAGAGATTCGCTAAAAAAAATGTGTGTTTGTATCTAACGTAAAAAAACGACATTACTTTCCGGTCCCCGTAATATATAGGCAATTATTATCAACCGAGTGGGAGCAAACCGGATACAGAAGGACTCCGGCGGTCTTTTCAACCAACTGTGGCGGGGCCTGCGTTACCAGCCAATAAACCATCTCAGGCAAAGTGGGGCGTCGACAACAGGTTGATAAATTGTCATCTCATAAACCGCTCCCAGTTAACAACTCAAATCGCGCGCTTTGTCAGCCTAACCCCCCCCCCCCCCTCCCCCCACCACCAGTGACGTCCTCCTGTTGTCGGGCTGTTCACATTTCGATGTTTCGCGTTTAGAGGCCTATTTAGCAGCAGCTCACATCCTGCAGGACTGTTTCATCAAGCTTGGAAACTACCTGACACCGACACGCGTCGCGGCCGGGTCGCCCAGCCTCCACTGGGCTACCACCGGATGGGCAGAGCTTCTAGATGCTGGGCGGGGCTTATGTACCACAATCTTGGGTAACTGAAGCGGCTGCACTCTTGTCATTTGAATCATGTCTGATGAATGCGTCGTATACTTCCCTTTTATTTAGAGCGCGAAAACGCTAGCTATGCGACAGCTCGACATCGACGCTCTGCCCCAACTACGGCTGCCGCAGTCTCCATCCCCCATTGCGCGTATCGTAGAGGGAATGGGTGGCGCTGGGGACGGTCGGACGCAAGCGGAGTCAGACGGGCTCAGACGGTTAATCGTCCAAGTCTAATGGACGCCTAATGACGCTTCCAAATCTGTGTTTGTAGCTGTAGAAGAACCGAGTTTTGAGCAGATTTCTCAGTTGGACGAGAAGTGAGAATATCCTCCCATTAGGAAATTTTCGGTGTTCGAAAAAAATGTTTCGGTTTTCTCGCATGCCTTTTTTACTTTCTGGAATTTATTTGTGGTCTTGGCCCATTTCTCAATAATCTGCGGCTTACTACAGATTACTGTAGATATAAAGCTTCTTGGGCGGAGAGACCAACATTAATTTTCAAAAAACGATATATGGATATCAAAGTCGTGTCAAACTTTCCAAATGACCTGCACAGAGATCTTCCTAACCGAATCTGAGAATTTGACCACACTATTGAAAACTTTCGGTCGCTAGCTATCCACCCGTCGTTTTCTTTTCAGCATCTTTTCCCTCCAATCAGCGGCACCGCTTCCCAATTGAGTCAATTTAAATACATCCACATGGTTTAAATTATGACGGAATCACAGCTTTCGCTATCCAGAATATCCCGATAACTTCAAGTCATCTCTAAACCGTGTTAGGTCACTCTGATACATATCTCGACCCTACTTGCTTACAAAATAGTAACGTCTGAGACGTTGCATTAGCTGGAACCAGTTGTTGAATCAAGTACGAACCTGATATTGCATAGTCAGTTGTTTCGTTGTCTCTGTACGCACTAATTCGCATTCTAGCAGCACGGATTTGCCCGTAGTAATAGTAGGTGAGTCTGCAGCATCTCTAAACCTTCACGATAACAGAGCAAGGCCTTTCGCTGAAAACTCAATCATACTCCTGTGGTTGGACTTCTTATTATGTGAAACCAATAACTCAATGCACCAATAAAGAAGGTTTCCTCTACGTATATTTACGCCCTAATGTTGACAACATCGCTCTTTAGCGTAGCGCTGAGCGTTTTTCAATAGTCCACTTCGTCTGTTTACGAACGTTTAATGTAACACATTTGCTATCGTTTTTTTTACAATTGTGGTGCGCGCGAAGCGCGCACCTGATTTGGAAAAGGATTGCTTCTGCGCAAACCCCTCGTTACAGAATCTCGGTTTGGAAGATAGTTCCGAACTTGGCATTTTCACAAAATGTAGAGCAGCAAAGGTTTATAACACTGCCCAAATTTCAGAAAAATCCGCTTTGTGGTTCTCGAGATTTAGAAAATTTTGTGAATTTTGAAATGTGTGTGTGTGTGTGTGTGTGTGTGTGTGTGTGTGTGTGTGTGTGTGTGTGTGTGTGTGTGTGGTGTGTGTGTGTGTGTGTGTGTGTGTGTGTGTGTGTGTGTGTGTGTGTGTGTGTGTGTGTGTGTGTGTGTGTGTGTGTGTGTGTGTGTGTGTGTGTGTGTGTGTGTGTGTGTGTGTGTGTGTGTGTGAGTCCGGTGAAACTTTTTAATGATAAGAAACATGGTTGACCAATTGAGAGAAATAGAGTGGTATTGTGATAAGAGTGAATTGATTGCAAGCGTTAGAGTAGGTCTGCTTTACGTCCATAAGGAACCGTATGCACACCTTTTATTGCGGGACGCATCTAGAAGTGCGCGAAGCTTCGGGAACATGTGCGCAACCCAGCCATAAGTGCGCCAAGCGCCGGGGAACGTATGCGGGACCCAAGTAGAGGTGCGCCAAGCGCCGGGGAACGTGTGCAGGACCCAACTAGAACTGTGCTGAGCGCCGGGGAACGTGTGCGGGACCCAACTAGAAGTGCGCCAAGCGCCGGGGAACGTGTGCAGGACCCAAGTAGAGGTGCGCCAAGCGCCGGGCAACGTATGCGGGACCCAACTAGAACTGTGCTGAGCGCCGGGAACGTGTGCGGGACCCAACTAGAAGTGCGCCAAGCGCCGGGGAACGTGTGCAGGACCCAAGTAGAGGTGCGCCAAGCGCCGGGGAACGTGTGCAGGACCCAAGTAGAGGTGCGCCAAGCGCCGGGCAACGTGTGCAGGACCCAAGTAGAGGTGCGCCAAGGGCCGGGGAACGTGTGCGGGACCCAACTAGAGGTGCGCCAAGGGCCGGAGAACGTGTGCGGGACCCAACTAGAGGTGCGCCAAGGGCCGGAGAACGTGTTCGGAACCACACTAGAAGTGCGCCAAGAGCTGGAGAACTTGTGCGGAACCCAGCTATAAGTGCGCCAAGCGCCGGGAAACGTGTGCAGGACCCAAGTAGAGGTGCGCCAAGCGCCGGGCAACGTATGCGGGACCCAACTAGAACTGTGCTGAGCGCCGGGGAACGTGTGCGGGACCCATATAGAAGTGCGCTAAGCGCCAGGAAGGTGTGCGGGACCCAAATTTAAGTGCGCCAAGCGCCGGGAAACGTGTGCAGGACCCAAGTAGAGGTGCGCCAAGGGCCGGGGAACGTGTGCGGGACCCAACTAGAGGTGCGCCAAGGGCCGGAGAACGTGTTCGGAACCACACTAGAAGTGCGCCGAGAGCCGGAGAACTTGTGCGGAACCCAGCTATAAGTGCGCCAAGCGCCGGGAAACGTGTGCAGGACCCAAGTAGAGGTGCGCCAAGCGCCGGGCAACGTAAGCGGGACCCAACTAGAAGTGCGCCAAGCGCCGGAGAACATGTGCGGGACCCAACTAGAAGTGCGCCAAGCATCGAAAACGTGTGTGGACCGAACTATAAGGGCGCCAAGCGCCGGGGAATGTATGCGGGACCCATCTAGAAGTGCGCTAAGCGCCGGGAAGGTGTGCGGGACCCAAATTTAAGTGCGCCAAGCGACGGGAAACGTGTGCGGGACCCAAACAGAAGTGCGCCAAGCGCCGGGGAACGTGTGCAGGACCCAAGTAGAGGTGCGCCAAGCGCCGGGCAACGTATGCGGGACCCAACTAGAAGTGTGCCAAGCGCCGGGGAGCGTGTGCGAGACCCAAACAGAAGTGCGCCAAGTGCCGGAGGACGTGTGCGGGACCCAACTAGAAGTGCGCCAAGCGCCGGGGAACGTATGCGGGACCCAACTAGAACTGTGCTGAGCGCCGGGGAACGTGTGCGGGACCCAACTAGAAGTGCGCCAAGCGCCGGGGAACGTGTGCAGGACCCAAGTAGAGGTGCGCCAAGCGCCGGGCAACGTATGCGGGACCCAACTTGAAGTGCGCCAAGCGCCGGGGAACGTGTGCGAGACCCAAACAGAAGTGCGCCAAGTGCCGGAGAACGTGTGCGGGACCCAACTAGAAGTGCGCCAAGTGGCGGGGAATGTATGCGGGACGCATCTAGAAGTGCGCCAAGTGGCGGGGAACGTGTGCGGGACCCATATAGAAGTGCGCTAAGCGCCAGGAAGGTGTGCGGGACCCAAATTTAAGTGCGCCAAGCGACGGGAAACGTGTGCGGGACCCAAACAGAAGTGCGCCAAGCGCCGGAGAACGTGTGCTGGACCCAACTAGAAGTGCGCCAAGCATCGAAAACGTGTGTGGGACCAAACTATAAGTGCGCCAAGCGCCGGGGAATGTATGCGGGACGCATCTAGAAGTGCGCCAAGTGGCGGGGAACGTGTGCGGGACCCATCTAGAAGTGCGCTAAGCGCCGGGAAGGTGTGCGGGACCCAAATTTAAGTGCGCCAAGCGACGGGAAACGTGTGCGGGAACCAAACAGAAGTGCGCCAAGCGCCGGGGAACGTGTGCAGAACCAAAGTAGAAGTGCGCGGAGCGCCGGGGAACGTGTGCAGGACCCAAGTAGAAGTGCGCCAAGCGCTGGGCAACGTATGCGGGACCCAACTAGAACTGCGCTGAGCGCCGGGAAACATGTGCGGCACCCAACTAGAAGTGCGCCGAGCGCCAGGAACGTGTTCGGAACCCAGCTATAAGTGCGCCAAGCGCCGGGAAACGTGTGCAGGACCCAAGTAGAGGTGCGCCAAGGGCCGGGGAACGTGTGCGGGACCCAACTAGAAGTGTGCCAAGCGCCGGGGAGCGTGTGCGAGACCCAAACAGAAGTGCGCCAAGTGCCGGAGGACGTGAGCGGGACCCAACTAGAAGTGCGCCAAGCGCCGGGGAACGTGTGCAGGACCCAAGTAGACGTGCGCCAAGCGCCGGGCAACGTATGCGGGACCCAACTAGAAGTGCGCCAAGCGCCGGGGAACGTGTGCGAGACCCAAACAGAAGTGCGCCAAGTGCCGGAGAACGTGTGCGGCACCCAACTAGAAGTGCGCCAAGAGGCGGGGAATGTATGCGGGACGCATCTAGAAGTGCGCCAAGTGGCGGGGAACGTGTGCGGGACCCAAATTTAAGTGCGCCAAGCGACGGGAAACGTGTGCGGGACCCAACTGGGAGTGCGCCAAGTGGCGGGGAACGTGTGCGGGAACCATCTAGAAGTGCGCTAAGCGCCGGGAAGGTGTGCGAGACTCAAATTTAAGTGCGCCAAGCGACGGGAAACGTGTGCGGGAACCAAACAGAAGTGCGCCAAGCGCCGGGGAACGTGTGCAGAACCAAAGTAGAAGTGCGCGGAGCGCCGGGGAACGTGTGCAGGACCCAAGTAGAAGTGCGCCAAGCGCTGGGCAACGTATGCGGGACCCAACTAGAAGTGCGCCAAGCGCCGGGGAACGTGTGCGGGACCCAACTAGAAGTGCGCGGAGCGCCGGGAACGTGTGCAGGACCCAAGTAGAGGTGCGCCAAGCGCCGGGCAACGTATGCGGGACCCAACTAGAAGTGCGCCAAGCGCCGGGGAACGTGTGCGAGACCCAAACAGAAGTGCGCCAAGTGCCGGAGAACGTGTGCGGGACCCAACTAGAAGTGCGCCAAGCATCGAAAACGTGTGTGGGACCGAACTATAAGTGCGCCAAGCGCCGGGGAATGTATGCCGGACCCAACTTTAAGTGCGCCAAGCGACGGGAAACGTGTGCGGGACCCAAACAGAAGTGCGCCAAGCGCCGGGGAACGTGTGCAGGACCCAAGTTGAAGTGCGCCAAGCGCTGGGCAACGTATGCGGGACCCAACTAGAACTGCGCTGAGAGCCGGGAAACATGTGCGGCACCCAACTAGAAGTGCGCCGAGCGCCAGGAACGTGTTCGGAACCCAGCTATAAGTGCGCCAAGCGCCGGAAAACGTGTGCAGGACCCAAGTAGAGGTGAGCCAAAGGCCGGGGAACGTGTGTGGGACCGAACTATAAGTGCGCCAAGCGCCGGGGAATGTATGCGGGACGCATCTAGAAGTGCGCCAAGTGGCGGGGAACGTGTGCGGGACCCATCTAGAAGAGCGCTAAGCGCCGGGAAGGTGTGCGGGACCCAAATTTAAGTGCGCCAAGCAACGGGAAATGTGTGCGGAACCCAGCTTTAAGTACGCCAAACCCCACAGAACGTGTGCGGGACCCAACCAAAAGTGCGCCAAGCGCCGGGCAACGTATGCGGGACCCAACTAGAACTGTGCTGAGCGCCGGGGAACGTTTACGGAACCCAACTAGGAGTGCGCCAAGCGCCGGAGAACGTGTGCGGTGCCCAACTAAAAGTGTGCCAAGCGACGGGGAACGTGTGCGGGACCCAACTAGAACTGTGCTGGGCGCCGGGGAACGTTTACGGTACCCAACTAGGAGTGCGCCAATCGCCGGAGAACGTGTGCGGGACCCATCTAAAAGTGCGCGAAGCGCCGGGAAGACGTGCGGGACCCAAATTCAAGTGCGCCAAGCGACGGGAAACGTGTGCTGAACCCAGCTATAAGTACGTCAAGCGCCGGGAAACGTGTGCAGAACCCAAGTAGAAGTGCGCCAAGCGCCGGGGAACGTGTGCAGGACCCAACTGGGAGTGCTCCAAGCGCCGGGGATTGTGTGCGGGATCTAACTGGGAGCACGCCAAGCGCAGGAGATCGTGCTCGGGACCCAACCTTGGGTACGCCAAGCGCCGAGGAAAGCGTGCGGGACCCAACTGGAAGTGCTCCATGCGCCGGGGAACGTATTCGTGACCCAACTGGGAGCGCGCCAAGCACCGAGGAACGTGAGCGGGCCCCAACTTCGGGTGCGCCAAGCGCCGAGCAAAGCGTGAGGGACCCAACTGGGAGTGCGCCAAGTGGCGGGGAACGTGTGCGGGATCTAACTAGGAGCATACAAAGCGCCGAAGAATGTGTGCGGGAGCCGATTTCGGGTACGCCAAGCGCTTAGGAAAGTGTGCGGGACCCAACTGGAAGTGCGCCAAGCGCCGGGGAAAGTGTGTGGGACCCAACTGGGAGTGCGCCAAGCGCCGGGGAAAGCGTGCGGGACCCAACTGTGAAGCCCCAAGCGTTACGGATCGTGTGTTTGACCCAACTGGGAGGACCGGCAAGAGAGTGAATATCGAAAACGCGGTTGCGATTCATCCGTTCATCTAGAGACGATTATAAATTGCCACCGGCACAAAATTCTCACGGTAAACAAAATTGATGATAACCAGTTGATAAAGGGTAGGGTATAGAAGAATTTGAGAGCGGTGTGTTTTCACTCGCACACCATCTTTCTCCGGAGATGAGCGGCCGAAGCTGAACACACTAGGGATTAGGGAAACCGCCTCACCGGTGATAGAGATAACACGATATTGGGGCCTACTCATGGAAAACTCTGGTAAGAAAAACTACTTCACTTCCATGAGAATTTTGTGCCGGTGGCAAATTATAATCCTGTTTCATCTAGTCGTCATTGGGTTTGGAAACCAAGAAAAAGGGTGTGAACTGTGGGGTGCTAGAAGGGGTGGGCAAGTGTAATGCAAGAGGGGTCTACTACACAACTGCATGGACATACAAAAGTCATATCTGAGGGTGTAATGTGCCTTTAAAAGGAAACTTTTGCTAAAATAAAGTGAAATTATCTAACTGTTTTGCTTTGCTACGGATTAGTATGATTTGGAAATGAAACATTTGTGAGAAACTCGTTAAAAGAAGTGAAATGTCTTATGCTACTGATTTGGCATGGGAAAAAACCCGAAAGAAGTGCTAAAAACTCAGTGAAATGATTCATCGTTGATTTGGCTGTGCACTTGTTCACTAAACAACAAAAATTGAGTGTGAGATTGAAAAACCAAATCACGCACATCTCTTCTGAAATCAACCTAACGCTTGCAGTTTAGGTTAACAAGTCTCAGGTCCTTGCAAAATTATGTTGTGTCTCCCACCTCAATCATTCAGAAATATTGATTTCCAAGCATTACTAAATTATTTGACGCGTTCGCTTTCGATTGACTATCAATTAATGAAAGTGGAAATAACATCACGTAGTGTGTCTATGTTTTAACTAAGAGAACTGCTGTCACACGAATACATAAATGCTCAGTAAGAAGTGCGTGATTTGGTTTTTCAGTCTCACACTCAATTTTTGTTGTTTAGTAAACAAGTGCACAGCCGAATCAACGATGAATCATTTCACTGAGTTTTTAGCGCTTCTTTCGGGTTTATTCCCATGCCAAATACGTAGCATAAGACATTTCACCTCTTTTAACGAGTTTCTCACAAATGTTTCATTTCCAAATCATACTAATCCGTAGCAAAGCAAAACAGTTAGATAATTTTCAAATTAGAAAGTCATGACAACTTCACACAAAGCAGACGTAAACACGTTCTCCTTGTTAGGGGGTCAATTTGAAAGGCAGATTCAGCATGTTGTCCAGCTGGATACAAATTGCTGAGGCGTCGCTACCATAGCATACGTCGTGAACCACTTTTTTCAGCTCATCCATTGGATAGGATAACAAAATACCATCACGAGTAAACACCCACTCCTGTTACAACCTATTGAAAGCACGGAATGATGCCACTTTAATACATTCTGCGAGTCGTAGAATGTATTGCAATGAGTTTGCACTATACCTCAAATGGGATCTATTACAGTGCGTTGCAAAACCGTACGACATACCACAACTTTCACGGTACTGGGCATCGTGTGAATCTAGAGAACAAACGGTGAATGTCAATCGACACAGCACCCTTAAAAACCCCTGGTAGGATTTTTTAGAAAGTTGGATCTACTGCCTGGAAACAGGCACAAAAAAAAATTTGAAAATTGTCGTTTCAAAATTTCACGACATACTCAGACTCTGCGGGGGGGGGCAAGCGCCGGACAATAGAGCCCGTTTTCGACTTGGGGGAGCGACAGCGCAGGCCTCCCCCGAGGGGGGCTTCAGGGGAGGCCCCTGCTCTCCTCCTGCGCTTGCCCCCCCGAGAGGAAGAGAGGGAAAAGATGGGAAGAAGTCGTAGAAGGTAGTTTACGACAATAGGGGCCAGAGAAGGCATCTATCACGTGCTCGACCGGTTTAAAAGGCGCCTCACCTCATGGAGAGCCGCATTCGGCCCAACAGGGCCGGCCCTGGACGGCGACTTCGAGTCACTGTCAGAAAGGGATATTTTGGAGGAAAGCGGAGACGCTTTCCGGGAAGGTGACGTCACTGCTCCGGAGCCGTGACGTCATGGCCTCCGGGGCAGTGATGGGGGCTTCAAGGCGGTGATAGGGGCTTCAAGGCAGTCACAGGGAGGCTTCAGGGTAGCGACGGGGGGGAGGCTCCGATCAAGCCAAATTGTCACTTCGGCGGTAGCCCCCCGATTGGGGGGGGCAAGCGCTGGTGCCCGGAGGGTTGCCCCCTTGAAAAGCTGCGCTAGCCCCCTCCAGTGTATGAGTAGTCGAAGTTTTCGCGAAAATTTGAAATCTGCAGCCTCGGTACCACTCATACACTGGAGGGGGCTAGCGCGGCTCTTCAGGGGGGCAACCCTCCGGCGCTTGCCCCCCCAATCGGGTCTGCAGCCTCGGTACCACTCATACACTGGAGGGGGCTAGCGCAGCTCTTCAGGGGGGCACCCCTCCGGCGCTTGCCCCCCCAATCGGGGGGGGGCAAGCGCCGGAGGCTTGCCCCCCTAAAGAGCTGCGCTAGCCCTCCAGTGTATGAGTGGTACCCTACCGCCGGAGTGACAATTTGGCTTGATCAGGGCCCCGTCACTGCCCTGAAGCCCCCGTCACTGCCCTGAAGCCCCCTGTGACTGCCCTGAAGCCCCCTGTGACTGCCCTGAAGCCCCCTGTGACTGCCCTGAAGCCCCCCTGTGACTGCCCTGAAGCCCCCCTGTCACTGCCTTGAAGCCCCCCATCACTGCCCCGGAGCCATGACGTCACGGCTCCGGAGCAGTGGCGTCACGACACCGGAGCAGTCACGTCACCCTCTCCCCTGGAAAGCGTCTCCGCTTTCCTCCAAAAATATCCCTTTCTGACAGTGACTCAAAATCGCCGTCCAGGGCCGGCCCTGTTGGACCGAATGCGGCTCTCCATGAGGTGAGGCGCTTTTTATACCGGTCGAGCACGTGATAGATGCCTTCTCTGGCCTCTTTTGTCGTAAACTACCTTCTACGACTTCTTCCCATCTTTTCCCTCTCTTCCTCTCGGGGGGGGGGGGGCAAGCGCCGGAGGAGAGCAGGGGTCTCCCCTGAAGCCCCCTTCGGGGGAGGCCTGCGCTGTCGCTCCCGCAAGTCGAAAACGGGCTCTATTGTCCGGCGCTTGCCCCCCCCCCGCAGAGTCTGAGCACTTCGTAAAAACTCTGTTGCGAATCGGTAGCTTTTTTCCCGGGTCTGACACCAGACTTCAGTCCCGCAGAATCTGGCCGACGCACTCCCTATCAGTGACATGACCGACTGTTCTAAATACTCCCGCAAGCTGCATACTGTAATAATGGTATAATGAAGAAAACACCAAATATCCGGTATTGACATCCTGGCGCCACCAACTTGGCTTTCCCTGGACTAATTAACACATATCTCGACTGTAGTAGAGTCTGACCGCATGAGACTGCCCACCCACTCGGTAAGCGTACGTGTCAAGAGGCCGTCGCGAGATTTTTCTTTCAGATGAGCCATTCCACGGCTGCAAACAGCTCACTGGAATTGTGTGCACTATTCTTCTGGTAATCCATCTAATCGTTCAACAAGTTCGAGAAACGCTCGACTTTATAAGATAAGTATTGTGAAATATATATATATATATATATATATATATATATATATATATATATATATATATATATATATATATATATATATATATATATATATATATATATATATATATATATATATATATATATATATACATATACGTTCCTCTTGCGTACACGACTAAACACGATGAAAATTAGATTATGTTATGCTACAAGAGAATACCTTGGAAGACCTTGGAGAAGAGAGGAAATAAAAGATGGTATAAATATTGCAAGGAAAACATCCTCGGCTCTAAGGCATTGGTCGCGATGAGGAAAGTACGCGAAAAAAACAATAAAAATCAGATAGATCCAAAAACGAGCACAAGACCAGGAAGGTTCCAATAAACAAGTACACGACTACGGCAAGAAACAAGCTATAATTAGGGTTATTAATATCCTACTCAGATACTTGTGGGGAATTTACCGAGGACAATAGATCTGATTTGGTTGTTATCACTCGGTCGATCGAATTATACACAACGATAAGGCGTTCGAAACAGTCGACTCGGGGAAGAACAAGGTAAGTTTGCTTCACGGTTGTTCCCATGGCTCCCCCCGAGCATGATGAACAAGAAAACAAAGCCGCAGTGTATACGATGATGCGAACGGGCTTGTCGCGAGGTGGTCTCGCACTTCGCAAGTTGAGGGAGCAGACCTGCCTCTCAAGGGCGGTGTAAGGTACTATCTATGTACAGATTACCAGGGGAGATAACAAGCTTCTCTGTGACATTCCGACAAAGGTGAATATTTTTGGCCCTATTCCTGCTTTCGAAGAACAGGAAGCTGTCTGAAACGACAAGTTTCGGCCAGACGACTTTTGATAAATCAAGGACCAATGGGTGTTGGGTTGCGACAGCTTGGGGAAGACTGGCGATCGGGAGAGCAAGGGAAGACCTGCTAGCCGGAGGTCCCCTCTGCCTCCCTTCAATCTAAGGGTAAGTTCCCCAGTTGTTTCGAGGGAAAATCTGCTGTCGTTCTCGGGAACTTCCCCACGAATGTCTGAGTGAGTTGCCAATTCGTGTACACGTGTACAGCTCCGCCAAAAAAAACGCAGGCTCTTGCTGAGCAGTCAAAAATCATTGAAGTTCACAGCCAGCACTAAATGCAATTCTAACTAATAAAAACAGTTGAACAATGAAAGCAAGCCCTTCGTTCAATGTTAAACTCGAGGAGGACAGAAATTTTCTAGCAGGCAGTCTGAAGTTTATTGCTCATTGATTGAATTATTTTTTTGAGCCAGCTGATGTTCTTGATACCAGATATCATCGATGCCGATGCTAGGGAGTGGGCTCATCCACCATCGAAAGACATGGAAGTTAAAGCTATATATTTAGCCCAAAATATAGCCCAAATTAGCCCAAAACAGCAGCTTTTCGCAATTCTATCTCATACCTCCTACTACTCTAAACCCAGAAAATGGTTTAGAGAGGAAAAGAAGAGAAGTATTTTATTGCGACCGACCACTGCCTTTAAATAAGCATCACGATCACTAATACGGGTCATGGCCATTCACCTGTACATTGAGAGTGCTCTGCACGAGCCAGCTGCATCAGAGGAAGAATAGTAGTGTTCTAAAGACCAGAAGCCCCGAAAAGAAGCACAACAACGGCGCGGAAAAAACTTGAAGCAGCACGGAGCTGCAACAGAGAAGACTACGCTCGCTCTTTACAAGGGCGAAAACTGATGACTTAGGCAGCGCAGCCCAAATCAGCCCCGCGGGCGGCTCAACGGCTTTCGTTGCAGGACCGACCGCGCCCAGGACTCCTTCAAAGTGCGATAGCATCGCAGTTTCGTGACACACTTGACACATTAAGTCGATAGTCTACAACATTGTCCTGGTGCACAAACCCATTGAGAACGCAACCTGTGGAGCTTCCTGTACATGGTGCGGATTCGTGGTTCAGCTTGCCATATCACCCGAATCTGAAACACATGAGTCTTTTCCCCCTATATTCTTATTCGAGGATAAGGGCTGGTCCCTGTTCAGATCTTCCCAATACTCAGTGTATTCATCAGTTCCGTCCCAATTAAGCTTGTTCTTGACCAAAAGAAGTATTCTGAAAGATCTGAACAAGGACCCGCACTCATCCTCAAACAGGAACCTTGAAGACCAAGTTTCATGTGTTCTCCAGATTCAGGTGATTCGGCAAACTGAACCACGGATCCGCATTTTGTACAGGCAACATAACAGTTACCTGGAAGCGTAGGATAAAAACATTTGTTCTCTGTAGGGCGTTTCGAAACTCGGAAAACTGGTGGGTGTCCTAGTGCGTTGAGGTTCGAGCAGACTATGCGAGCCCATGATTCGGCTAAACTTATCCACTCTGAGCGAACGTGTGCAGGTCAGAGGCGACGGCCTCAAAAAATTGGTTTGCAACGCTCCATACAGGGTTCACAATGCATTTGTGCCTCAGGGCAATTTCATAGACAGTCGGTCGAATTATTGTGTCTTGTCAGTTTTGCCAATAACGAATAGAGACCGGAGCTTTAGAAATGAAATTTTGCAGGCACGTTAGCTAGTGCCAGTTTCTAAGCACTTGAGCCAATTTTTTGCGAAGCAGTACTCAGGGATCTTCGAGGATGCTAAGTAGATTGGCATTCCCCGTAATTGGCCAGACTCCCGAGAAGTCCAGAACCGTGAGAGGTGGGATACGTCGTAAAATTTTGCAACGCCCTGTAGGTGTGCGATCTTGCTAATAGTGGTAACTTACAATCGTCTTTTTTCCGGATTTACTACTTTAGATTATGGAATTCAACCCCCCTCCCGTGTAATCTAACACCCGGCACAAACCTTGTCTGTATGTCAACTCAATTATAGCTCCAAATGTTAGGCATAGTTACACTACGGGGGAACAATAATCGTTCCAAGACGTTAACATTGGACTTCACGTTTCTGCGCGCTAACAACTATTTTTGCGTCAAATTGCTGGTGATTGGGTATGGCCAAGGTATGGATTGTGAAACCTGACCAGAGTTGAAGCAACAGACTTCAGGCAGATTCGCAAAAGAGAATCAAGGCATTGATAGGATTTCACCGAGATCCCGATGCGTTGACCAGACAAAATGCGCGAATGCCGGGAGACTGCCGCGAATCCATCGTAATTCTGCATATCATGATCCTAACCACCATCCCTCCATCCCTTACTGATCCATCGCTCTGTATTCTGCTGCGTTATTGACTTAGCCAACTACACTGCAGCGCTAGGGCGCTGTCGTTGCAATGATGGCTGTGTTAGGAGCTATTCATACTTCCAACCTCTCGCTCTGCCAGAGCGGCCCGCTCGAAAAAAGAGGTTAGTATGAATAAAATACGACCTTCCGCTCCTACCGTTCAGCCAGTGAAGTATGAATGATCCAGAGACATTGCCAAGGCAGAGCGGGAGGGTCGAAAATTCGGTGGGTTTGTTTTCAGAAATGAAACAATGCGGGTGGTCTTTGATTACGTGGTTTGATAAGATATTCACTTTTCCGCTGTCGTTTTCCATCGAATTGGTCATATCGTTTCATCTAAGCTCTGATCCATCCGTAGTAACCTGTCGATTTTGATTATCGCCAGCAGCGGAGTGGTGAGCCTCGGTGAGATATAACTAGCGATAAGGAGGTTCAGATAAAAAAGCCCCCGCTCCGCGCTGTGTTAATGGAAAACAGGAGTTCACTTGAACTGAAACAGAGTCTACTTGGATCTCACCACTCAGAATTGAATCGGAGAATGAACCCGACGGATACCAAGATCTAAGTTATTCTACAGATTTTCTAAACAGACAATGACTGATAATGCTATCGGAAAACCCATAACACAGGCAGGGGTTCTAGGATTGATTCTTGGAAGGCCCGCTCCAACAAGTTTTGAGCCAAGATTCATGAATTCGATCCCATTTCGTTTCCGTACGCTTTCTACGAAGTCGTGCGCACTCCCACTCGCGTCTCGCACACTTTCTACGACGTCCTGCGCACTCCGACTGAGATACCGTACCCTTCTACGGCGTCTTGCACACTCCCACTGCGGGGGTGAACACTTTTCTCGGCGTCCGCGCACTTCCACATGGTCCGCTCACGTTTTCTACTGCGTCTTGCAACACTCCCACTGCTGTCCTGCGCACTTTCTATAGCGTATTGTGCGCTTTCACTGAGGCCCCGCTACAGTTTTATGACGTAATTTAGTGCAAAAGTAACGCTATCAACAAATACCTCGGCGGCGCGAGTATGGAGTATGAATGCCCCAGAGACACCGCTGCGGTGGGGCAGGAGGCGCGGGGGAGGCGAGAGGCGCGGGAGGTCGTGTTTTCATTCATACTCACCACTTTTTCCGCGCGGGCCGCTCTGGCAGAGCGAGAAGTTGCGAGTATGAATAGCCACTTATGGCGACGACTTTGCAGCGAACTCGCGGCAGACTTCCCTGTAGTAGCCTTTGCGGTAATTTCTCGGCATTTCCGCGTTTATGGCGAGATTTTTCGCGTTTAACTCGGCTGTTGTATTTTCGCGGTATTTCTGCAGGATCTCTGACAGTTTCGCTCCGAATGATCTCTCCAAAACCAAGCGAGTCTTGCACGTACCCCTTCCGGGGTCTCTCGAACACGCATCCACTTCTCTGGCCCTTCCTCGGAGGCCATTTCAGCCACATGCCTAAAAAACCAGATATGGTGAGCCTGCACTCGTTTAAATAACACATAACTAGTCTGATGTTAATGAATACCATATCTCAGGCACTTGGAGAGAGCAAGCGCAGGAAGATAGAGAGCGTTTTCGGTCCGGGGAAGCGATAGTAGAGGCCTACCTGGGCTTCGGGGGGAGGAAGGCTCCTGCTCTCGATCGGGGGTCTTTCCCCCCGAGAGGAGACACGAAGATGTGAGAGAGAGAGGGCTTACGAAATTAGATGTCGAAGTGGCCCTAGTAGGCTAAACGCAAGTACCTTCGTTCAAGTCAACTTTTGTCCCGAAATGGAGCGATTTCTTTGATCTCTCAATCAAGTGCTCAACCGGTATGAGGAAGTGCCGCATTGGGCACAACAGGGCCGATCCTAGATGGAGATTTTGAGTTCCTACCAGAAAGAGATATTTATGGAGGACAGCGAACGCTGCTTCCGAAGGGAGGGTGAAGTCAGAGTTTCAGAGAAATGGCGCTATTGGTTCGAGGCGGTGAGATCAGTTTTTTACTGCAGGGCTTCAGTGCAGTGACGACAGGGCTTCAAGCCCGTGATTACAGGGCTCCGACCAAACAAAGCCCATATGTGGCCGGCCCGGCCACAAGTGGGCTATTACGATGCCATAGCGATGCAAATATTCTTAGACCCTCCCCCTCCCCCCCCCCTTGTAGAACTGCGCTCGATTCCTCCACAGGGTTCAGCACCACATGCGATTGTCGCAAGGAGGGGGCCGCAAGAGGGTCTGAGACACTGAAGGGAGGGGTATGTTGTGCCGATAGGAGTGTCGTATCAGGGACTCGAAAAAGTTTACTCAGGGAAAAGTGTTTATTGGTGACCACATCAACCAGAAAACTTAAATTGAACGCATTTCTTCAACGAACAAGCTCAGTCCAATGTGTTGTGGGATGTTATGTAAGAAGCGGTATTGAACAACAGCTTCTGAAGTGCTTAAAACACGAAAGTGTTAAAAGAACTACTACTTCGAGGAGTCCTGCTGGCTCTTGTATACAACCTACCCGGCTCTGCTTGGATTATTATATAGTACAAGTATTTCCGCTAGTTTTCAAGTTCAGACCCCCATCTTAGAACTCCGGCTCCCATCTTTTTTTTAGTTTTAGTTTTCGTAATTTTTGGAGCAGTTTTTTCTACCCTCTATCAGGAAATAAGCTCACTCTGTGTTTATCTGAAAACACATACACTGTCTAAACCCATCCACAGAATTTGCTAAAGGTAGGAACCAAGTATGTTGATTTTTCAATAGGGGACTTAAAAAACTACTCAGGCTCGAAGATTGGGTGTGAAATTGAAAACTAGCGGACATATTTAGTTGCGAATGGATTCTGTGAGCAACCGTTTTTTCAACTCAACATACTATTTTTCCTCATTATTAGCGGACTGCATTGTCAGGATATGGACGCCTGAATATCCTGCATCGTTTCACACAAAGCTCACGAAAATCGTTTGGTTAAAAAAGTTTGGACCAAGTCGAGAACTTTCCAACCACCAGACTGTTCCAAAATGCCCCGTTGAGTCCAAAAACCATGATTTAAAAAAAAACTTGGTCTTGGCGGCTACTTTTTTTCACCCACACACTTGGTTGCGAAATCTTCAAAATCCCGAGAGAAATTAAATTTCAGATAGGCTGAAGGTGAGTTGATTTTCAGACAGAGGATTCAAAAAACTACCCCAGGTCAAAGATGGGGGTCTGAAGTTGAAAACTAGCCAAAATATTGATTGCGATTAGATTCTGAGAACCAACGATTTTTTTCTCAAATTATCCGCTTCTGAGCCTGAATGAGTGAATATGACACGACATGTGGAGGCGGGGGAGGGAGCAATAATGCAGATCCGGCAAGGGGGGAGCGAGTAACTTCTAACGAGTGAAGTACACAAAGCTTAAGACGGAACTGCGAAAACGAATTTTTCTTGATCAAAGTCCGAGAAGTTGCTATAAGCTCTTGGGCTAATTCCGAGAAGTTATGAGTCCTAAACTGGCGCTTTTTGTGCTTTTTGTACTTTCCAAAACCCCCAACAAACTTTCGAAAAACTGGAAACGAATCTCATAATCGTGTTCAACGCCCAAAACAACTCCTCTGAGCAATGTTTGGGTGAAAGCACATTTTCCAAACTTTGTGCAGACTGATTTTTGGTTGAGCGGTTACTTATATCAATTAGGGGTTCTGAAAGCGCCCAAGAAAAATGCTGACTCAAATTTCCTTCACGGTTTTTTTTGTGCGCTGATCACGAATCTGAGGTTTATTTGCCAATTTTCCAGTTTTCGGCTCAGTTCTCTCAAAGCATCACAGCGAGGGAAAATTTCGAGGGCAAAACGTCACTTTCGAGATTTCCGGATTTCTTCTACAGATGTGTCCCAAAAAAATTCTCTGAGTGTAAATTGATGAGGTTAACATGAATCTAGGGTCCGTTTGCCGATTTTCTACAGATCACGGTGTGTATGCGGTAGTTTGATCAAGCTGCTCGAGACGGGGTACTGTAAAGTTTTACTATAAATGCTGAAGAGATACTGACGATACAATTTGTTTACGCAGATCCGACCTACGCTTTGTATGCTTCCCTTGTAAGACATTATCGCAACGCCGTGCTGAAACTTGTCTCTTCAGTGTCTAAGATGGTGGTGGCTCTTATTCAATCTCGTTGCGATTGCTCTAACAGCGTGATACAATATTTGTACAGAATCAGCGCATAGTTCGGATTGGGCATATTTCCTGTGACCAACTGATGAGCATTACTTTTTGTGGCTGTACCTCTGTCCGGAAAGATCAACTGAGGTTGTCGACCAAGTAATGTATAGGACGCTGTTGTACCTTCCTCCATTTAAGTGCGTGTTCACTTCCAAATCAAACGGTTTTGTTAGTCCTGCTGAGACATCTGAAATTCAAAATACTACCCGAAAAAATCAAAAATCCCTATTCCTTCTAACCTGGACCCATGGGAGTTGTGAGGTGCACAGTGTATTCCTCAGTCGTTTCCGTACCCGCAGTCGTCGTCGTTTCATCGCCACTTACGGACAAATGCAATTGTGCAAGGCAGAGGATGACGGACAGCAATCGCTGTTGTGTATTCCTGCGGGACATCCTGAATACCCAGTACGTAGACGCAGAGCATTCCTCATAGTTTGGAAGAAAGAGAAACTTAGAATTTTCTCCGCGACTCCTCCGCGACTCCCCAGCGACTCGCGGAGGAGACGGGGTGGGATGCGGGGCAGTCGCGGAGGAGATGCGGGGAGAACGCGGGAGAAACGCGGAGAGAACGCCGGAGAGACGCGGATGGGACGCGGAGTTGCGGCCCATTGCGCGGAGTCTAAGGTTAAAGAGGCCGCTCTCATTTTGACCACTTCGTGGGAGCAGATTTGCCTTCCACCTTCTCGCAGCTGATCTATCACAGGCGCAGCGTACGCTGGCGTCATAGGTCGGCTGCGAGAAGGCTAGCAAAAATATACTCTCGAAATAAGGTCTAAAGGAGAGTCGCCTCCTGAAGCTTATACTCTGCCGCAAACCACTCGCGATTCCTCTGCCTCTTGGTTCGCTTTCTCGAAGATTGGCATATTTGGCCCCTATCTTACCAGTGTACTGCCGGTTCCCCAGAAAGTAGCCCTAGCGGCATCAACTGTAGGTCAATGCGTATGACCAACTTGCGTCTTAGATGCTGATCAGAAAACAACTTTCCGATTCCCAGCAACCATTTTTATAGCCCTTTTGAATGCAATTTTATATTGGAAGGTGAATCAAGCGATTAATTCATAAAGGAAACAATTCATAGGCGATGATAGAAATTCCTAAGTGATCTGCACGGGCAGCGCCCTGCGCCGCCGCACATGGCCGCCTTCCCCTTTCTCCGCCGAGCTTCTTTTCTGGCGAAAAGGGCTGCACGTGCACAAAGCAATCTCGATTTTCAGATTTTCATTTGTAGTTTCACAAAGTAAGTCAAAAGAATAAGCTTCACAAAGTAAGTCAAAAGAATAAGCTTCACAAAGTAAGTCAGTTTCATTAAAGACATTTTTTCCAAGATTTTTTGGAAGAAGTTCAGACTGCTAACGCACTTCTTGTCATCGTCCTATAGGGTCGCGATTTCACAAAACGGAATTTAGCAGCCGGGATTCTGTGTTACCGTAACCGCATTTGCCGTGGAGCGCGTTATCGTATCATCGAGCGCCAGCGTCACACCTTAAATGTATTTGAGACTGAGATCAGCCCCGGGGAGTGTTTTTGTTCTAAAACTGAGTGTATTTATCATGTACATTGTATGCTTAGGTATTTATAACGCATTTCAGTGTTTTCTTGTTTGTCTATCTTCACAAAGTCTGTGTTCTTTTAGAACTTCTAGAGGAAGATGAATCATGTTCTGTATGTAAGATCGGTTCGTTGCAATATAGCGAAAATTGACAGATTTGAGTAAACGCAGTTGTTTTCAACATGTCAATACTGTAGTGATTTTTTCCGCTCGTCACTTCTTTCGATTAACCCATTCGCGACCGCATAAGTATCTCATCACAAAGTGCTTTTCGAATATGAAGTTCTCACCACAATAAGGAATGCCCGGACATACGTTTGATCGGAATGTTCGCTTACCTACAATTGCCTGCAAGTTTCGTCGTCCCTGTGCAGCTGCGCTTTAGCACCATATCTGGACCTTTGTTACAAAAAAACTTGGTCTGCAATGGAAATCATGACTGCGAAAATTTTCCGGCAAGCTCATTTTTTCTAGTGTTCCACGCACTCAGATTTTTTGCAAAAGTAATCATCGTTTGAATTTTGTGATAAATAGTCCGGATCGTGCTCACCATTACTGCTGAGCAATATCATTTTTTCGTCTCAACATCCACACTTGTCTTTATCTTGGGCCCAACAATCAGCAGCTGACGAGATGGATTCCCAGAAAGTAAGAAACAGGTGGGCCAGCAAGCAATCCCAGAGATCACAGACTTTTTAGTGAAGAGAGACAAGCAAGAAAAACACTGAAATGCGTTATAAATACCTAAGCATACAATGTACATGATAATTACACTCAGTTTCAGAACAAAACCTCTCCCCGTGGCTGATATCAGCATCAAAAACCACTTAGGTGTGACTCTGGCGCTTGGTGATACGATAACGCGCTCCACGGCCAAGTCGGTTACGGTAACACAGATTCCCGGCTGCTAAAATCCGTTTTGACGCAATTTCAGTACCTTTTATTCTTCCGAAATATGAACATTGCAGACTATCCAACTTGCGCCTCGTTGACGACATTGTGCTGCTGGGTTCGTCTTCCGCAGAAGTCGAAGCAATGCTTAACGAACTGAACGCTGCAGGCAAAGCGATCGGGCATGCAATGAATCTGAGGAAAACCCAAGTGACGCGCAACTAGTGGTGCGATGGCAGCCCCGTTCGTGTCTCCGGCATTATCCTACCTACTACGAACAGCTACGTCTATCTCGTAAGAGAGGTGGACATGCAAAACGACTTGTCTACGGAGATCGGACGGAGACGACGAGCCGCCTGGTCTGCACTTGGATCGATAGTGGAAGTTACAGACAAAATGCGGGATGTGAAGACACGAGCACGTTTGTTCGACACCACGGTACTACCTGCGTTGTGCTATGGAACAGAGACATGAGCGGAAACGAAGGCGACCACACAGGTCATAACAACAGCTCACAGGGTCTTGGAATGTAGACTACTGAAGACTAATCGTCGTGCACAGCGAGCTGGTGGCCTACGCAGTGCTGATCTTCAGTCGCAGTCTCAGACAGTCGGGGCTTAGTACGTCGGCACAATACCGTTAGTAAGCCAGGGCAAACCTGGCATACTAACGGTCGTTGTGTGCAGGAGCTGCTGGTTGCGGCAGCATATCCTGCCAACGTATGCTGGCGTACTAACGCTCATTATCGACAGAATTTGGACTGCCACCCTCCTTATCGGTGTTGGATATAATTCTTGTCACGGCCAGCAGCAAGGAGAACATCCTCGCCGCGGTTCGCAACCAGGAGGCTTCCCTCGCGATGGGCGATGGGGATGATCCCCTCAGCGTTCCAAAAATTAATTTCCGAACAGTGACACAAGGTCACCTCCTCGGACTGGCCTCAAACGGCCAACTGCCCCCTAAGCGAGGCTGGCCGCCTTATATACCCGCCGCCGTCGTACAAGAAGATGCTCCAATGCTCATTCGTATTAGACAAATCAATGCAAGAGTGTCAGCAGACACTAGGAGAGAGTGGCTGGCAATAGCACGCGTGCCACGATAAACGAAGCGATAGTACGCCAGCACAAGCAACAGGAGCTCCTGGTAGTTGCCAGCATATCCTGCTGTTACCAGCAGCTACAGCACAGGTGCTGCCGATTCCTTTGTACCACGGTACTAATGGTATTGTGCCGACGTACTAAGCCCCGACTGTCCGAGGTTAAAGAGATCAAGACAACGCTTATCATTACACCGATTACCCTACCTTTGACATCGACGCTCTTAGCTCTCCAACCTTGGGTAAGGTCTATAAAGACATCTGTTGCTCTGTCTTGCACCCACTGCACTGAGTTCTACTCCAGTTGCCAATCAGATTCGAATGTACCTATTGCCAGGAGATGAAGCTAAGGCAAAAAGCTATGGGTCGTCACACTCTGCTGGAGATGATTGCTGCATTGCTAAATAGCGAGTTTCGAAGACTTCAAACTGCATAAACCTACAAACGCCAAGGTAAACACCAGAGGTTGGCCAAAATATATAGATGACGCGAGCAAAATACAGAGCACAGTACGCCAAGATTCGGTTACGAACTCAATCGCCTTACTTCAAAAGTGCTGCGCTATACAGTATGCAAAGCCATCGTTCGAAACCTTCTACGCTACCATCGCCAGTTCTGCTCGAAGTTTGCAGTCGTGGTCCAACGACTTTCAGAGCGTTGAAAACAGTCTTTGCTTCCATCGGATTTCGCTAGAAAACCACGAAGCAATGTCTATTCTAAATGTTGTATGTAGTCGAGGTAATATTGAGCTGGAACACGTGCTATGATTTACTCTGATTTTCATTCAAAAACTGCTTTTGTTCCATCGATAATCTCGACTATTCCATGAAAAATCATGGCCTTAGAAAACTTCACCTTAAGATACGATTTTTCAGCGATGTAGACATTATTTTAGTTGGGTAAAAAAAATAACGACCCTCCACAAAATTTTAAAGTTTATCCAAGAAAATAACGACCCCCTCGGTACCACGGTGGTCTGCGCCTGCCTCAGGTGCTCCTCAGACAACGACCGGTGGGATGAAAAGGGCAAAACTATTGGCGTCCAAAGAGATTCAAGTCTGAAATGAAGTGAAGCACAGATCTATAACTCATTTCTATAGAATTTCATCAACAACAATTATTGATAACAGCATCGAGAATCTTTTAGCAGGTTTTCCATTCATTTCTA